>JAOTQJ010039885.1:0-15254 GCA_025642045.1 Solanum sejunctum
CGAAAGATTTAATAATAGGTAGTTAGGTCAATACTGTCAATCCTATTCCTAAACTATGTCATTTTGGGATTGAAAAAGGGTCCTAAATTAGTCTTAAAGACCTAAGGACCTACTTTTTTATTCATTCTTTCAATTTCAAATTTTCTCTAAGGCGGACTCTCTCAAAAATAGGGCACGGTAAGAACAAGGGTTTCCAAGAATCTTCCCAAGACTTCAAGGTCTGATTCTCCCATGTTTTCCCAAGGTATATGAGTTGATTTATGTATACCCTCCCACCCATGAATTTTCCTTTTATATATTTTACTTTCATAATTTTCTTAAGTTATTTTGCATGCTCTTGATGATTTCATCATGTTTTAAGTTGTTAAATGTTATTCATGATATTCTATGATTATTTTACTAATTATATGTGTATTTTGACCTATTAATGATGACCCCAATGATGGGTTTAGATAATAATGAGTTGCTTTCGATGGTCTTTAAAAAGATAAATTTACTTATGTTTTTGTGATTTATGATTGTTTCATTTTAAAAGCCTAGCCCACCTAGTTTTTAAGTAAAGCTTTATATGATTTATGAACATGATTAGGGCACTAAAGAAGACATTGAAAGTTAAGTTTGTCAAAGATATAAGCAAGTTGATAATTTCACTAAAGATGTTAAGATAGCTTCCCAAGATAAAAGGACAATCCTCACTTGGTGGTTCCTATGCTAGAGATACCTTTATGATTTGCTACTCATGATTCTATGTTATGTTTTAAAGATTCTGTGGGATGACTTAGCACTGAGTGGACTTGAGATTGATACTCATTCTGTTAGTTGAGGCACGATCCCTTAAATCTAAATCTCAATTTCTTAATTATGTGCCACTATAGGAGCCCTTGTAGGCTAGGATAGTGACATAAGCCCATATGTTATGAAAGATGAAATTGTGAGGTAACTAAGTTTTGGACATCTACCTTGTCAAGTAGATTTGCCTTCTCCCAATGGAAGGAGTTCATTAACCTTTTCCCAATAGAAGGAGTTGATACATTCAATGTAGTATCTAGCATGGTCTTATATGTTGATTATGGTCTACTCCCACAAATTTATGATTCCATGATATGTTTTCATTACATGTGCTTTCTTATGAATTGGCCCATATTCATATTGAGCCATATTCCTTGTGCATGCTTAATCTCACTTATGTACCTTTATCTCATATATATATATTTATGATTGACAACATTATAATATCATACATGCATTGCATCTCACATACCCAGAACATTCTAACGTATTAAAGCATATTTTGCCTATATGATTTAATCATGTAGGGACATACACTCCTCCACTAGCTCATCACTTGTACTCAATGTTTAAGACTTGCATTGTTATTTGTGGTGAGCCCTTAGTTCGGGATTGTACCATTATTCCATTCTATCTTTTGTTTATTTTGAGAAAATGTATTTGTAGCCCTTTTTAAGGCATTTACTTTCTACATTGTACAATTATAGGTTCTTTCCTATTTGACAAAAACTGTCTGTTATCGGTTCCGTCCCTTGATGTAGTATTTTGTATGCTTATGGACAATGAATGTTAGATATTCTTACTACTTTTTAATGTTGTTTCAATGCTTAAATAGACCATAGTCCCTTTTCCCATATTTCCACAAATGCTTTTATTAAATGCCTATGAATGTTTAAGATGCTCAAGATGGCTTGGGTGAGGTGCCTTCGGGTATCTTATTTGCAGTGTGATGACTAAGCTCCTAGGCTGGCTCATTACAAACTTATTATAAGAACACGAGGTTTTAAAATGTTTCTCAGATTTTCATGCATATCCTCTAGCATAGAGTCTAATTTAAGGTTATCAAGTGTGCCACTATCTTGCGTCAGAGGCTATGAGACATTTTAGGAAAGACTTTCCTTCTTTCTTATTCATGTCATGTCTTACGGTTGAATAAGGATTTTTATTAACTAACAATGGGCTTTTGCTTGTTTCTAGATCATGTCGCTAGGAAGAGATCCCCATTAATGAGGCGCTCCCAAACAATATGTTCCTCCACTATAATACTCCACCATAATAAGATGAAGTGTCTTATGTGAAGTTTTGAGCTGCCTTTACCTTTCTAGCCGAAGCATTGGCCAATGAAGCCAACCAATAGATATTCGTACCTTCCCAAGTTTTTACTCTGTCCAGTAGGGTGCATGATTTAATATGGATGAACCCGCCAAAATTTTATGGGTCTAAGATGGAGGAGGACCCTATTGACTAAATTAAGGAGGCATACTGGGTAGTTACAGTGATAGGCAGTCCATCGAAAGTGAAAGCTGAGTTAGTATCCTATTAACTCAAAGGAGTTGCCAAGATTTAGTACGAGCTATGGGCGGATAATAGGGGATAAGAAGCAGGTCCTATCGTTTGAGAAGAATTCAATTGTTCTTTCTTGGGCCTATTCTTTCCAATTAATCTTAGGGAGGCTAAAGTCCAAGATTTTATTAATCTCAAACAAGTTACTATAAGCGTGAGGGAGTATGCTTTGAAATTCACCAAGCTATCAAAGTATGCTCCCTTTATGGTCGTGGATCTGAGGGCTCAAATGAACATGTTTATTTTTGGCATCTTCATATCAGTCTCCAAGGAATGCAAGACAACTATGTTGGTCAAAGAGATTGGCATTTATCGCTTGATGATGTATGCAGAGCAGATTGAAGAAGGAAGTTTCGAGAGAGGGAAAGAGAGTCTAAAAGGGATTGAGTTGATGGTGGCGGTTACTCACACAAAAGAGGTGGTGGTTACAAGTTTCAAGGTGGCCAAAAGTAAAGAGGAAAAGGATCCACCAACACTCTTCCACCCCAAACTACGAAGGATAAGGGGGTTGATCCGAAGCCCCAAAGTCCAAGTTTCCTTAAGTGCGGAAGATCCCATAAAGAAAAATGTCTAGCCGGGTCCAATGCTTGCTTCACTTATGGGAAGCCCATCCACCATCCAAGGAAATGTAGAAGTAACAACACAAAGCCCTAAGTCCAAAAGGGTCAAGCTCAAGATGCCCAAAGAACCAACCAGTTTTATGCTCTTCATGGTCCCCAAGAAGTCAAAGAAGCTCTAGACATGGTCACTGGTATGTTAAGAGTTTTTGATTATGATACATATGCACTTTTAGATCTGGAATCTAATTTGTCTTTTGTAACCCCATTCCTTGCTCATAAGTTCCATGCATGTCTCAAAGTCCTCTATGAGCCCTATGAGGCAAGTAACCCCGTAATAGAGTTCATTATAGCCCGCAGAGTCTATAGAAGTAGTCCTATTTCTATCTTGCATAAAGTGGTCTCATATGACTTAGTTGAGATTTGCATGGTAGACTTTGATGTGATTCTTGGGATGGATTGGTTATATGCCTCCTATGCTTCCATTAATTGTAGAACCCATAGGGTCAAGTTTCAATTACATAATGAGTCAATTCTTGAATGGTAGGGCAGTAACGCTCCATATTGGGGTTGGTTCGTTTCCTTCCTAAAAGCCCATAAAATGATTTTCAATGGGTGCATCTACTATTTAGTAAGAGTCAAAGATGGCACTTCTAAAGTTCCTTCTCTTGAGTTGGGCCCCATTGTAAATGAGTTTTTTGATGTATTTTTGAATGGGTTACCGAGTGTTCCACCCTAGAGGAAAATAGACTTTGGTATCCTCTTAACCAATACTCAACCTATCTTAATTCTTCCATTTAGAATGGGTCCTGCAGAGTTGAAGGATCTAAAAGAGTAATTGAGAGATTTGTTAGAGAAGAATTTCACTAGACCTAGCATGTCTCCATGGGGTTTATTGATTTTACTTTTAAGGAAGACAGATGGGTCGCTCATATGTTCATTAACTATTGGCAATGCAGTAAGGTCACCATCCAGGATAAGTATCCCCTTTCGAGAATAGATAATTTGTTTGATCAATTGCAATGGGCTAGTCATTTCTCCAAAGTTGACTTGAGATCTGGTTATCACCAATTGAGCGTGAGAGAAAGTGACATTCCTAAGATGGTATTCCAAAATACGTATGGTCACTTTAAGTTTGTGGTGATGTCATTTGGCTTCACTAATAGACCAGCGATATTTATCGACCTGACAAATAGGGTGTTCAAGCCCTGCCTTGACATGTTTGTTATGGTGTTCATTGCTGACATCCTTATCTACTCCAAGGTGAGAAATAGCATATGAAACACTTGAGGGTAGTATTGCACCCTGAGGGAGTACAAGCTTTATGCAAAGTTTTAAAAATGCGAATTTTGGCTAGATGAGGTTCCCTTCCTTGGGCATGTAGTATTTAGTGAGGGCATCAAAGTTGATCCTAAGAAGACTAAACTAGTGAGTGACTAGCTAAGGCCATTGACTCCTACCAACATAAGGAGTTTCTTGGCCTAGCCAGTTATTATAAAAGGTTTGTGAAAGATTTCTCCACCATTTCATCCCCACTCATCAAGTTAACCCGAAAGAAAGATAAGTTTGTAAGGATGGATAGAGGTAGCAAATGGGTGGATTGGATTGGATTTGGATGGATTGAGCCGAAATGAATTTCATAATCCATCCATATAAAATATGGGTAAATATTGATTTGGTCAAATATGGTTTGGATAAAAATGGTTTCAACCCACTTTATACTCTTGAAACAAAAAAAGATTAAATTAAAGATAGATTGTTAATGTTCAATCCTAATCACCCCAATCCTACTCACAAATAATTATTTTTGAAAAAGTGATTATTTTTTTAATTTTTTTAATAAAAGTTCGGTTCTTCAGCGTACCAAAGTTTTGACAACCCTACACCGAATCGAAGAACTGAACTTTTAAAAAAATAACACCTACACCGAATCGAAAAAAGAATTAGTTTGGTTTGATTTAATTTTTTTGGTATTTATATTTGTCCCAATAAATAAAATTAATTTTACCCCTCCACCCCACCTCGACACCAAACCAAAAAATCAAATTAGTTTGGCTTGGTTCAATTTTTTTAATACTTTGGTATTTATGATCATCAAATAAAAAACTAAAAAAAAGTTAATTTTTTCCCCACACCCTGACAGAGAATCAAAAAATTGAATTAGTTTGGTTTGGTTCAATTTTTAAATTTTTTGATATTTATGCCAGTCCCAATAAAAAATAAAAAAATTATTTTTTCTGCCTCTCTCCCCACCCCACCCCGACACAAAATCAAAAAACTGGATTAGTTTGGTTTGGTTCAACGTTTTAATTTTTTGATATTTATGCCCTTCCCAATAAAAAATAAAAAATTAAATTTTTTTTGCCCTCCCACCCTACCCCGATACCGAATCAAAAAACTGAATTAGTCTGGTTTGATTTGATTTTTTTGATTATTTGGTATTTATGGCCGCCCCAATAAAAAATAAAAATATTAATTTTTTTGCCCCCTTGCCCCGACACTGAATCAAAAAATTAAATTAGTTTGGTTTGGTTCAATTTTTTGAATTTTCGATTTTTATGCCTGCACTAACAAAAAATAAAAGAAATTATTTTGTCCCCTCCACAACCCGACACTGTACTAGAAAATGAGATTAGTTTGGTCTGATTCAATTTTTTAATTTTTCAGTATTTAAGCCCGTCCCAATAAAAAAAGTTAATTTTTTTTTGCCTCCAACCCCACCCCGATACCGAATCGAAAACTTAAATTAGTTTGGTTTGGTTTGACTTTTTGATTTTCTCGTATTTATGCCAGTCCCAATAAAAAATAAAAAAATTCTCTTCCCCCACGCCCTCAACTCGACACCGTACTAAAAAATAGAATTAGTTTGGTTTGGTTTGATTTTTTAAATTTTTCGGTACTTATGCCCACCTCAATAAAAAGTAAAAAAAATATTTAATTATTTTTGCCTCCCTACCCCTCGTTCCAAATATTTTAAAGAAACATAACAAAAATCATGCACATAAATTTTTTTAGAGCAACTAAGAAACTTTTATTATGAGGTGGGGGATCTATGGGTCTATATTGGTACCCATATTTATATGAACTCTTAATATAGATCAACCCATATTTAACCATTTAGAAAATAAGAGTGATCCATTAAAATAAATATGGGTAAAATGAGTTCATTTTACCTTATATGGATTAAAATTGCAACCCTTAGATGGATGAGTGTGGGAAGTGTTTCCAAACTTTAAAGGATTGATTGACTTTAGCTTCAATATTGACATTGCCAGAAAGGAATGATGGGTTTGTTGTGTATTGTGATGCATCAAGAATTGACTTGGGTTGTGTGTTGATACAAAATGGTAAATTGATTGCTTATGATTTAAGGAAATTGAAAGTGCATGAGAAGAATTACCCAACTCATGATCTTGAGCTTGCGACGATGGTCTTTGACTTGAATATTTTGTGACATTACTTATGTGATGTGGATGTTTTGATAGACCATAAGAACCTCCAACATGTATTCACCCAAAAGGATCTCAATTTGAGGCAAAATAAGTAGTAAGAGCTGCTCAAAGATTATTATACGATTGTGAAGTATCACCCCCAAAAGGCCAATGTGGTAGCTGGTGCACTTAGAAGAGTTTAAATGGGTAGTGTGCCTCATCTTGAAAATGATGGAAAAAGGGAGTTCACCATAGATGTTCATAGGTTGGCTAGGCTGGGAGTGAAATAGAGTGAGTCCAAAAATGATGGTGCAATGGTTCTTCACAGGTCCTCATCTTCTTTGATTGATGAGGTTAGGTCTAAGCAAAACCTTGATCCTACCTTAGTTGAGTTGAAAGCCTTAGTAAAAGAATGAAAGGTAAAACTCTTCTCACAAAGGAGTTATGGTGTACTCCGAGATCAATGGAGGTTTTACGTGCCCAATGATGGTGAGTTGAAAATGTTGACCATGCAAAAAGCCCATAACTCTTTATATTCTGTTCATCTTGGCACTATAAAGATGTATAGAGATTTGAGTGAGATATATTGATGCAATGGAATGAAAGACATTGCTCAATTTGATTATGAGTGTGCTAATTACCAACAAGTCAAAGTTGAACACCAAAGGCCAATCAGCCTAGCAAAAGAAATTGACATTCCTACTTGGAAGTAGTAAGATATCAACATAGGCTTCATAATTGGTCTGCCAAAGACCAAAAAGCATTTTGACTCTATATGGGTGATAGTTGACTGCATGACAAAGTCTGCTCATTTCTTACCGATCAAGACTATATTCAGTATCGAGAACTATGCCAACTTGTATATCCAAAAGTTGGTGAGGTTGAATGGGATGCCACTCTCCATCATACGGATCATGGTGTTCAATTCACCTCTCACTTTTGCAAGTCTTTTCAAAATAAACTTGGCTCTAAGGTGATGAAATGACACCGAAAAAGTGCACGAAAATGTGCCTCGAAAGTGCCCAATATCATAATTTCCATATATGTCAAAATTCATAAGTGATATCAAAAATCTGACTTAATAATCTTGTTCAGGAGGTCAAATTGAGTGGGAAATGGGTCTAACCTTGATTTAAGAGCAATCGCAGCAAAATTTAAAAATCGTAAAAATGTGATTTCCAATGAGGTTTTCGCGCCCCTAGCGCGACTTGCCAAGTGCGGCCTCAGTTCATTTTGTGTGTAGTTTTTCTTGTCTAGTCCAAGGCTTTTGGGCCTTGGTCCTAAGTGTTCCTATCTATGAAAATACCTATACTTAGCCTTATTTGACCCTCATATCATCTAAGATATTCTAAAATACTCTCTCAAGCACTTAGATAATATTTCATCTCCAAATTTCAAGTCCCAAAATTCGTCCAGATCTTAAGGTTCTCATTCAAGCTTCAAATATCCATCTCTAATATTCTTCAAGGATTCTTTGAAGTCAAGGTATATTGGTTTCTTTCATGGTTCATTTTGTCCATGATGCCCAAGCTTCCTTTTTAAAACATATAATGATTAAAAGTTGATTTACTTATGGGTCTTAATTATTATGAATTTCACTGCATACTGTATTGAGGTTTTATGAAATTATCATTGTTTTAGCATGTTTTGAACTATATATCTAAGATCTATTGAGAGATTTGATGAAGGGTTCTGATGTATGTTTCTTGAGGGTGTTACCAAGTATCTATTGATGATTTTACACTGAATTTTCTAGCATGATTACACTCTTGAATTGCATGGTTTTACACTAGCACTACACATCCACCAACTGTTTGATAAAATGTTTGATTATGAGCTTCTTGAGGAATTAAAGGTCCAATGCATGTCATATGAGTTGAATAACTATAGAATGATGAAAGAAATGTATGTATATGATATTATATCTATAGTATTGGAAATTGACCAAGCCTCACTCGAGGGGTTTTAGGCCAGGGTAACCTTGTTGAAGGATTTGTACCTCAATCACCTTACTCGGGAGTGGTAGGTCTACGTAACCATATCATGGGGTTTGTACCTTGATAACCTTGTTGGGCATTTTCTACTCCATTAACCTTGTTGGGGAGTTTGTACTTCATCAACCTTGTTTGGGAGTTTGTACCTTAAAAACCATATTGAGGGGTTTGTTCCTCATCAACCTATTGAGGGGTCCATACCTCATTCACCTCTCCAATGGGGTGGTAGGCCTTAGATATCCCTAATAATGGTCTCCCCTTACATATGTATTATGTTCTACATAAATATGACTTTACTTCAAGCATCATTCATAGATGCCATATTGCTATATGCTCATCGATTGCCTATGTTATGCATTTTTCTTATGGTGCTCATCATTTATTAGATTTTATGACACATACTTAGTACATTTAAACATACTAACACATATTTAATGCCTACATGGTGTCATCATGTAGGAACCAGAGCCCCACTATATCCTCCCCCTCCACGTGGCTAGTACGATATCTGTCAAGCTCTTTGGTGAGTTTTTCATTTTAGGGACGGTGTTTATGATTTTCAACTATGTTCTAAAACTATCCTTGTTTTATGTAAATGTTGACTATGAAGGTGAGCCTAGTAGCTTGTCTTGTCCCCTGCTAAGAATCTAAATTTTAGAGGTATTGTTGGACATATTTTGTATTATGTTATAAGCTTTGACTCTCCCTTGACTCTTGATGTTTATGATATGAGAATCATCCCTTAGCCCCGTTTGTCCCTATCGACTATATCATGTTGTATTTTATTGCTTCTGCAACCAAGGATATGTGTATGATATACTAAGAGTCTTGTTTGGGGTTCCTTCGTATTCCCCATTTGTCGTGTCATGTCTAGACCTTAGGCTTGAGTCATGACATACTTAATAAATTCAAATATACTAATGCATACTCTATACCTACATGATGTTGTCATATAGGTAATAGAGCTCGACTTGATCCTCCTCCTCCACGTGGCTAGTACGATATCTCTCTAAAGCTAGTTAGTGAGTCGTCCATTCCTGGGATAATGGTTATGCTCTTATGTTATGTATTGCCACTCTCTTTCATTATTGTATGTTTGACTATGAGGGTGAGCCTAGTTGTTTGTTTTGGCCCCCGCTAAGTTCTATATTAGAGGTGTTGTTGGACATGTTATGTACAATGCTATGAGCTTGAGTCTCTCTTGACTCTTGATGATTATGATATAAAATTTTTCCCTTAAGTTTGGTTACCCCTATATACTATCTCTTGTTATATTCTATTACTTTCATAACCAAGGATATGTAATGATATGTTAAGAGGCTTAGTTGGGCTCTCTTTAGGTTCCCCATATGCCGTGTCACCTCTAGGCCCTAGGATTGAGTCATGAAAAACTTGGTATCAGAGTACTAGGTTGTTAGGTCCTCGACATTCACTACACTACATAGATTAGAGTCATATTCATGGTTGTATTGTGCACCAAAACTATGAGTAAGAGGCTTTGAAACATTTTAGGAAATATTTCCCTTCTTCTTACACTTTGTCGTGCTATAGAAGTTAAGGTAAGGTCTTTACCCCTAACAATTATTCTTTGCTATGCTAGATAATACCTAACACAACAAAAATAAGAGCTTGCACACCCGAGGAACAATCAGCTCTTGGTGAGCTCCGGGATGCTTTCACTTTGCTTGCACAAGTTGTGGCTAATCAAGCCAATCATGGGGCCAAAGCCCCTCATAGTCCTACTCTGTCATCTCGGGTGAAAGACCTCATGAGGATAAATCCCTTGGAATTCTATGGGTCGAAGGTGGATGAGGACCCTCAGGAGCTTATTGATTAAGTCTACAATGTTTTGGCTATTATGGGTGCTATATCTGAAGAGAAAGCAGAGTTGGCAGCTCACCAACTCAAGGGGGTGGCACAAATATGGTTTGATCAATGGAAGGAGGAGAAGGGAATCAACAATGTGGTGCTTTGAGAGGAGTTCAAGGTGATTTTTTTAATCGGTTCTTCCCTCTTAAACATAGGGAGGCCAAGATGGTGGAATTTATGAATTTGAGACAAGGGTCTATGAGTGTGAGAGAGTATGCCCTCAAGTTCAATGAATTCTCTAAATATGCTCCCCACTTGGTGGCCGACCCAAGGTTTGTGATGATCACATTTGTGATGGGGATCTTTGACTTAGTGAGTGAGAAATGTCGGCCTACTGTGTTGATTAGTGACATGGATTTATCCCATTTGATGACCTACGCCGAGAAAATGGAGGAGCAAAAGTTGAGGAAGATGAGGGGTCATGAGGCCAAGAGAGCCCATTTTAAAGGTAGGTTTCAAAGTCGATAGGGTGGTCGGTTACATCCTGGCCAAAGGTCTTCTCATGCTTTTAATAGGGGGTTTGCCAATGACTTCCCAAGAGCCAAAGGTTGTTGGTGGTGCAGCCCTAATAATATGTGTCTAAGATATGGTAAGGTCCATGGGGGCCCATGTTTGAGAGACACTAATGCATATCATGGGTGTGGAGAATTTGGTCACAAAAGGATTGAATATCCATGTAACCACAACAAGGGTGAGGAGGTCCATCCATAAGGTGCAAATGCAGTTCCTTTGGAAAGGGGTGTCAACAAGGTGGTGCCCCAAGGCACAATCGGTTTTATTCTTTGCATGGGAGTCAAGGGGTTCATAAGGTGCCCGGCATTCTTATTGGTATGTTAAAAGTCTTTGATTTTGATATGTATGCATTGATTGATCTAGGTGCCACTCTTTCCTTTGTTACCCCTTTTCTTGCCAAAATGTTTCATGTTGAGCCTGAATTCTAGTGTGAGTCATATGAGGTGTCTACTACTATTAGTGCATCTATTATTGCTAAAAAGTTCTATAGGACTTGTCCCATTTGCATCTTGCATAAATTATCGCCTTATGATCTTATTTAGTTGGATATGGTTGATTTTGATGTCATTCTTGGGATGGAATGGTTGCATGCATACTGTGCCTCTATTGATTATAGAACTCATAGGGTCAAATTTCAATTCCCAAATGGACCCATCCTTAAGTGGGAGAGTCATGATGTGGTGGTAAAGAATAAGTTCTTCCCTTGCATTAAAGCCCGTAAGTTGATCTCCAAGGGGTGTCTTTATCATCATGTGATGATTAGTGATGTGGAGCCCAAAGTCCTTTCCATAGAGTCTGTTCTAGTGGTAAATGAGTTTTTGATGTCTTTCCAAATGACCTTCCTAGTGTTCCTCCCAAAAAGGAAATAGATTTTGGTATAGACCTCCTCTCTAATACTCAATCCATTTCTATTCCCCCTTACTGTAAGGCGCTAATGGAGTTAAAAGGATTTGAAGGAGCAATTGAACGATTTGTTAGAGAAGGGTTTTATTAGACCTAGCCAATCACCGTAGGGTGCATTGATGTTATTTGTGAAGAAGAAAGATGGTCTCTTAAAATGTGTATTGACTATTGGCAACTTAATAGGGTCACCATCAAGAATAGGTATTCTCTTCTAAGGATTGATGATTTGTTTGACAAATTGCAAAACGCTAGCCACTTCTCTAAGATTGATCTTCGATCCGGGTATCATCAAGTAAAGGTGAGGGAGTGTGGTACTCCTAATATGTCCTTCTATACTAAGTATGGCCATTTTGAGTTTGTTGTAATGTCCTTTAGGTTGACAAATGCATTGGCTATCTTTATGGATCTTATGAATAGGGTCTTCAAATTCTACCTTAATTCATTTGTTGTGGTATTCATTGATGATATTTTGATCTTTTCTCATAGTGAGGAGGAGTATATGGCTCATTTGATAGTAGTGCTACAAAGATTGAGGGAAGAGAAGTTGTATGCTAAGTGTGAGAAATGTGAATTTTTGTTAAAAGAGGTTACCTTCCTAGGTCATCTGGTATAGGGGAATGGTATTAATGTGGATTCTATAAAGACAGATGTGATTATAAATTGGCCTAGTCCATTAACCCCTTTGGATATTAGGAGCTTCTTGGGCTTAGTAGGTTACTATCGGATGTTTGTGAATGGGGTCTCTTCTATTGCATCTCCTATGACAAAGTTGACTCAAAATAATGCCAAATTTGTGTGTACTGATGAGTGTGGAAAGAGTTTTCAAACAATGAATAATAATCTTGTGTTTGATCCTATATTGTCACTATTGGAAGGGCTAGAAGGATTTGTTGTTCAAGGGTTGGTTTGGGTTGTTTGTTGATGCAAAATGGTAAGGTTATTGCTTATACTTCTAGATAACTCAAAGTGCATGAAAAGAACTGTCCTACCCATGATCTTGGACTAGCCTTCGTGGTATTTGCGTTAAAGATTTGATGTCACTATTTGTATGGGGTGCATGCTTATGTGTTCACCGATTGTAAAAGTCTCCAATATGTCATCACTCAAAAAGATCTTAACTTGAAGAAAAGAAGGTGGTTAGAACTTCTTAAGGACTATGATATGAGCGTGCATTATCATCCCGGTAAGGCTAATGTTGTGGCAGATACTTTGAGTAGGGTTTCTATGGGTAACCTAGATCATATTGATTGTGAGGGCAGAGAGATGGCTAAGGAGGTCCATCGGTTGGCTAGATTAGGATTTCGGTTGGAAGAGGTTGATAATGGTGTTGTTGTTGTTGTTGTTGTTGATGGTTCTAGATCTTCATTGGTTGAGGAGGTGAAAGATAAGCAAGATTGTGATCCCTTCTTGTTAAAATTGAAGCCCTTTGTGAAAGGGGCCAAGGTGGAGGTTTTATCCCAAGGGGGAGATGGTGTCCTTAGATACCAAGGTAGGTTATTTGTGCCTTATGTTGATGGCTTGAGAGAAAAGATTCTTGGTGAGGCTCATAGTTCTTCCTATTCTATTCATCCAGGTTCTACTAAGATGTATAGAGATTTGAGAGAGGTATATTGGTGGGGAGGTATGAAGAGGGAGATTGCTAAATTTGTCTTCAGTTATCATTGTTTTGAACAAGTCAAAGCCAAACACCAAAGACCGGGTGGCCTAACCCAAGACATAGAGCTTCTTACTTGTAAGTAGGAAAAGACTAATATGAATTTTATGGTTGGGTTGTTCAAAACTATAAAAGGTTTTGATTCCATATTGGTTATGGTTGATAGGATGACGAAATCAACTCGCTTTCTACTAGTTAAGACTATATATGGGGCTTAAGAGTATGCTACGTTGTACTTTCATGACTTGGTGAGGTCACATAGGGTTCCTTTGTCAATTATATCGGATCATGGTGTACAATTCACTTCACACTCTTGGAGGTCTTTCGAAAGATGTCTTAGAACTAAGGCAAAGCTTAGTACGACCTTTCACCCTCAAACAGATAGTCAAGCCAAAGGAACTATCTAAACTCTTGAGGACATGCTTAGGGCTTGTGTATTGGAGCTTAAGAGTAGTTGGGAAGCTTATCTTATATTGATTGAGTTTGCGTATAACAATAGCTATCATTCTAGCATTGGAATGACTCCTTTTAAGGCTCTCTATGGTAAACATTGTAGATCACTAATTGGGTGGTTCAAAGTTGGAGAAATGGCTTTGTTGGGTCTCGATCTGGTTTGGGTTAAGATCTAGTTATGGATGCTATGTAGAAGGTTAAGATGATTAGAGAAAGTTGAAAATAGTCCAAAGTCACCAAAAGTCTTATGCCGATATGAGAAAGAGGGACTTTAGTTTAAGGTTGGTGATTGGGTCTCTTTGAAGGTGCCACACACGAAGGGTATGGTTTATTTTGGTTAGAAGGGCAAGTTAATCCCTCGATATGTGGGTCCTTATACAGTGATGAGGAGGATTGGTAAGGTGGCCTACGAGTTGGATATTCCTAGGGAAATGAAATTGGTTCATCCGATCTTTCATGCGTCTATATTGAGGAAGTGTGTAGGTGACCCTAATGCTACTGTACCTCTTGATATTGTGGGGGTAGTTGAAGAAAACTTGACACATGAAGAGGTTCCAGTAAAGATCTTGGATATACAAGTAAAGAGGTTAAGAAACAAGGATGTTGCTTCCATTAAGGTCCTTTGGAGAAATCAAAAAGTCGAAAGTGCTACTACAGAGGCCGAAGCAGACTCGCAAAAGCTATATGTTATCTCTTCTATCCTACTCAAGCTTAAGGTACTAATTATAAGTCTTCTTTGTGATTACATGTCATGTTCCATCCCTTCATGTTCCAGCCCCTAAGTCATTTGCATGCATTCATGCTTGTATTGACAATGTTCATGGTGATTTTATACTTATGTCGAGGTTTTGAAAATGATGTTTTAATTATGTTGTTGCATTCTTGTTCGGGTTGATTTCTTCATGATCACTCTTCTCATATATGTTTCTTTGAAATTCGGGGACAAATTCTCCCAAGCGGGAGATATTGAAACAACCCCAAAAATTGAAAGAAAATATGTCTCAAAAGTGTCCGAAATTGTAATTTCTATATAGCTTAAAATTCGTGCATGATGTCAAAAATTTGACATCAGATTGTTGTACAGAAGGTCAAATTGATTGTGGAATGGTCTAACCCTAATTTAAGAACAATCGTAGAAAAATTTAAAAATCATAAAAATGCAATTTCCATTGAGGTTTCCACAACCCAGTCACAATGCGCCAATGGCGTGCCTCAGTTGATTTTGTGTGCAGTTTTTCTTGTCCGATCCAAGGCTTTTGGGTCTTGGGTATAAGTTTTCCCATGCATGAAAATACCTATACTTTGACTTATTTCACCCTCATATCCGCCAATATATTCCCAAGTACTCTCTCAAACACTTAGACAATATTTCATTTTCAAATTTCAAGTCCCAAAACTCATCTGGATCTTAAGGTTCTCATTCAAGCTTCAAGTCTCCATCTCCAATCTTGTTCAAGGATTTTGCGAAGTCAAGGAATGTGGGTTTCTTTCTTGGGTTCCATTCACCAATGATACCCACTCTTCTTTT
>JAOTQJ010039896.1:0-15254 GCA_025642045.1 Solanum sejunctum
AAGACATATAGAATCCTACTTGGAAATAGGAGGTGATTAATATGGATTTTGTTGTTGGGTTGCCAAAGACTAGAAAAGGTTTTGATTTCATATGGGTGGTGGTTGATAGGATGACGAAATCGACTCACTTTCTACTGGTTAAGACTGCATATGTGGCTGAAGAGTATGCATTATTTTACGTCCATGAGTTAGTGAGGTTGTATTGGGTTGCATTATAAATTATATCAGATCATTGTGCACAATTTACTTCACACTTTTGGAGGTCTTTTCAAAGGGTTCTTGGTACCAAAGTTCACCTTAGTACAGCCTTTCACCATCAAATGGTTGGTCAAGCCGAGACGACAATCTAAACACTTGAGGATATGCTTAAGGCTTGTGTATTGGAGTTTAAAGGTTGTTGGGATGATCATCGTCTATTGATAGAGTTTGCCTGCAACAATATCTATTACTCTAGAATCGGTATGGCTCCTTTTGAGGCTCTTTATAGGAGGCATTGTAGATCGCCAATGGAATGGTTTGAGGTTGAAGAGATGGATTTATTGGGGTCGAATCTAGTTATAAAGGCTCATGAGAAGATTAAGATGATTAGGGAATGATTGACAACAGCCCAAAGTCATCAAAAATACTATGTAAATGTAAGAAGAAGAGACCTAGAATTCCAAGTGGGTGAATGGGTTTATTTGATGGTTTTCCAATGAAAGTTGTAGTCCTTTTGGTAAAAGGGGAAGTTTAATCCAAGGTACACTGGTCATTATGAGGTGATAAAGAGGGTTTGCAAGGTATCTTATGAGTTAAAGTTGCCTAGTGAGATGAATGTTGTTCATCTGGTATTCCATGTTTCTATGTTAAGAAACTGTGTTGGTGATCCTAATGCCATTGTGCCTCTTTACATTGTGGGGGTTGTTGAGGACAATGTAACTTATGAGGAGGTTCTTGTTCAGATCTTGGATAGGCAAGTGAAGTTATTGAGGAACAAAATGGTGGCATCCATTAAGGTCCTTCGGAGGAACCAACAAGTTGAAAGTGCTACATAGGAGGCCGAAGCGGACATGCAAAAGCAATATCCTTATCTTTTCCACTCCATTCAAGCATAATGTACTAATACTAAGTCCTGTATGATATTTCAAATCGTACATTTCAGCCCCTATGTCATTCACATGCATTCATGTTTAAGTTGGTAAACTTATGATGATTTTATACTTGTGTTGGAAATTTAAAAATAGTATCTTACATGTTATGTTGCATTTTTGTTTGGCCTGATTTGGTCATGATCACTATTATCTTATATGTCTCTTTTACATTCGGGGATGAATGTTCTGGGGGGGTGGGGGAGAGAGATAATGAAATGACCCCCAAAATGTGACTCTGAATGCGCAAAATTTTATTTTTCATATATCTATAAATTCATTTGTTATTTCGAAATTCCAACTTTGGATCCTTGTTCAAGATGTCCAAATTAGGGGGAACAGTGTCTAACCCCAATTTAAGAGCAAGATTAGCAATTATGAAATTCCAAGAAAATGATTTCCAAAGAGAAGGCGTGCCACTTCCATGATGTGCTAGTGTTTCATTCTAGTGCATTTTTTTTTTTCATCAAAAAATATTTTAAGTGTTGGGACTATGTTTTTCCAAATGTGTTTTTATCTATACATAGCCAAACTCATATCACCCAAAACATGTCCCAACATTCACCAAAAAATTTAGCCATATTTTCACTCCAAAATTCATGACTCAAAACCCTCATTCAGAACTAAGGATTCTCTTCAAGCTTCAAGCCTCCATCTTCAGTCCTCACCAAGAACTTCTCCAAAGCTAGGGTGTGTGGTATTGAACTATTGAGTCCTTTTACCCATGGTACCTAAGACTCCTTTTGTTTACTAGTATTTCTTGATTTAGAGTTAATTTTACATATAGGTCTTGTATATTAAGAATTTTACTGCACCGTGATTTTAGTTCATGAAAGTATGGTTGTTTTAGCATGTTTTGAGCTCTAAATCTTGGATATATTATTGGATTTGATAAGGGGTTTTGATCTGAAAGTCTTGGGGGTGTTGCAAGGTATTGATTGATTGTTTTACAATAGATTTTATTTCATGTTTTCATCTCTAAATTACATGGTTTTACCCCCATTACATACCCGCAAGTGTTTGATAAAAAGTCCGGCTAGGATTTCTTGTAGAATTGAAGGACCAAAGCATAAGATATAGTATAAATGACTATATGATGAATAAATGAGCTTATGTACATGATGAATCCTATGTGAAGTATTATATTAGACCATTACCAATCCAAGAACCTAGTTGAGGAGTCAATATCTCAACCACTAGGGTGATGGCTACTATCATCACTAACCTAATTGAGGGGTTAATATATCAACCACTAGGGTTATGGGTGCTATCATCACTAACCTAGTTAAGGGTTTAATATATCAGCCATTAGGGTGATGGGTGCTATCATCACTAAACTTGATGAGGGGTTAATATCTCACACGCTATGGTGATGGGTGCTATCATCACTAACCTTGATGAGGGGTTTGTACCTCACACATTACGGTGATGGGTGCTATTAGCACTAACCTACGAAGGAGTTTATACTTTGGAAATATAGATTGGTCTTTTCTTCACATATGATATCTTATATGAGTATGAGTTATTTAAGCATGATTTACTCTAGCATTGATCATACATGCCATATTGCTATTATAAGCCTATTGCCTATTATTATGCTTTTTGATTTATGATGTCTATTTCTTGTTGCATTGCATCCCACAGACTTAGTATATTCAAATGTACTAATGCATAATCTTGCCTATATTATCTCACCATGTAGGAACCGCAGCCCAAGTTGATCATCCACCTCCTCCACGTGGCTAGTCTGTGCAATTTCAAGCTAGTTGGAAAGTCCTTCATTCTGGGGACCTTGGTCTTTGTTTTCCTCTTTCTTTGTATTTAGAGAAATCTATTTTATATCCTATTTTGACTATGAGGGTAAGCCCGGTTACTTTGTCTTCGCCCTCGCTCTATCTGTGTATTTATATGTGTTTGTTGGACAAGTTACATATCTATGGTATGAGCTATGACTCTTTGTGTCTTAATGATGATGTTTTGCAAGCTATTCCTTAGTTCCTTTGCTCCTCATACTTACTTTATGTGTTTTATAAGCTTTCGCAACCAATGATGTGTAATGACAAGTTAAGAGGCTTAATTTTGGTTCCTTTTGGTTCCCCATTTGTGATGTCACGTCTTGGCCCTAGGGTTGGCTCGTGACGAGCCGACTTTGTCATTCTATCAACCACAACCCAAATGAAGTTAAAATGCTTTCTAGTATTAGGCAACCCAACCATAAAATCCATGTTAATTTTCTCCCACTTCCAAGTAGGAATTTCTATATCTTATACTAGGCCACCCGACCTCTGAGATACGGCTTTGACTTGTTGACAATTATGACAACTGGATAAAACATGGCAATATCTCTCTTCATACCACCCCACCAATACACTGGTCTCAAATCTCTATATATCATTGTAGAATTAGGGTGAATAAAATAGGAAGAATTACGAGCCTCATCTAAAATCTTATTAGTCATCAATACAAGTCACACACAATCTACCTTGGTACCTAAGGGCACCATTTCCACTTGGCAGAAAACCTCCACCTTACAATCTCTCACCAAGGTTTAAACAAGGAAATGTCAAGGTCTTGATTTGCCTTCACCTCTTTAATCAAGGAAGATTTCAAACCATCAACTGCCACTACTCTGCCATTGTCAACTTCCACCAACCTAACTCAAAATCTAGATAACCAATGAACCTCACTAGATACCTCTATGCCATCATCATCAACATATGCTAGGATACCCGTAGACACCCTACACATAGCATCAGCCATAACATTAGCCTTATCGTGGTGATAATACACGCTCATATCATAATACTTAAGAAACTCGAACCACCTTGTTGTCTCAAGCTGAGGTATTTCTAGGTGATCATATATTGGAGAATCTTATGATTGGCAAACACATCAACAAGTACCCCATACAAGTAATGACACCAAAATTTCAAAAAAAATACCATGACGGCCAACTCAAGATCATGGGTAGGATAATTCTTTTCATACACCTTAAGATATCTAGAGGCATACGCTATCACCTTACTATTTTGAATCAAAACACAACCCAAACAAATTTGTGAGGCATAACAATACACAACAAACCCTTCCAACCCTTCCAGTTGGAAACTCTTTTCACACTCATCGGTCCATACAAACCTTAACTTATTTTGGGTCAACTTAATCATAGGAGAAGCAAAAGAAGAGAACCCATTAACAAAACTCCAATAATAACCTACTAAGCGCAAGAAACTTTTATAGTCTGATGGAGTCAAAGGTCTAGGACAATTTCTAATTACCTTCATCTTCTTAGGATCCACTTTAATACCATCACCCGGCACCACATAACCTAGGAAGGCAACCACTTTGAAAAAAAACACATATTTCTCATATTTGGCATACAACTTCTCCTCCCTCTAGATTTGTAAAACCACCCTCATATGATCCACATGATCTTCCTCACTATGGGAATGGATCAAGATATCATCAATGAATAACATCACAAACGAATGTAGGTATGGTTTAAAGACCTAATTCATAAGATCCATGAAGATAGCTAGTGCATTGTCAACCCGAAGGACATAACCACAAACTTATAGTGCCCATACCTTGTCCGGAAGGCCGTCTTGTGAATGTCGCACTCCCTCACTTTCACTTGGTGATACCCAGATGGAAGATCAATTTTAGAGAAGTCACTAGCCATTTGAAGTTGATCAAATAGATCATCAATCCTTGGTAGAGGGTAATTATTCTTGATGATGTCTCTATTAAGTTACTAGTAGTCAATACATATTCTAAGAGAACCATCCTTCTTCTTCACAAACAACACTGATGCACCCCAATGTGATTGGCTAGGAATAATAAAACCCTTCTCTAACGAATCCCTCAATTACTTTTTCTACTCCTTTAAGTCTGTTGGGGACATACGGTAAGCGGGAACAAAAATGGGTTAAGTATCGAGAAGGAGGTCTATGCGAAAATTTATTTCCTTTTGGGAGGACCAACGGAAAGCTTACTAGGAAAGACATGAAGAAACTAATTAAGCACCGGAACTGACTCCATAGGAAGGACTTTGGATTAAACATCCCTAACCCTTACAAAATGATAGAGGCACCCCTTAGAAATCAACTTTTGGGCCTTAATGCAAGAAATGAATCTACCCTTTACCACCATATTATGATTCTCCCACTCAAGGAGGGGTTTATCAGGGAGTTTGAATTTCACCATACGGGTTCTATAATCAATAGAGGCATAATATGCACACAACTAATCCATCATATGAATGACATAAAAGTCCACCATATCCAACTCAACATAATCACAAGTCAATATTTTATGCAAAAAAATGGGATAATTTCTATAGACCCTTCTAGAAACAATGGATGCACTAATTAGAGTAGACAACTCATACGACTCACACAACAATTCAGTTTCAATATGAAACTTGTTGACAACAAAAGGAAGAGTAGAATATAGGTCTATGAATGCATACATATCAAAATCAAAGATTTTTAGCATACCAGTGATGATATCGGCCACCTCATCTAGCCTTTTTATTCTTTGAAAAGCATAAAACTGATTGTGCCTTGGGGCACCACCTTGTTTGCCTCCACTTCCCCTAACAACCATGTTTGCACCTCGGCCTTGTGGATGGCCATCTCTACCCTTGTTTGGATTATGTGGAAAATCAATTACCTTCTGACCCACTTCTTCAAAACCAAAGTAAGCATTGGTGCTACTCAAACTTTGGCTATCATGGCCCCTACCATATCTTAGGAACATAATATTATGTACCATACCACCACCACCTTCGACCCTTGGATTATCATTATCAAACCTCCTATTAGGAGCATGGGAAGACCGTTGGCATTAATGAAATTAGCCACCTTTGGGACCTTGGAACCTATCTTCCAAATCTGAACTCATGGCCTTATTACAACTTTTCTTTCTCAACTTTTTCCACTCTAATTGTTCGACATAAGTCATGAGATGGGACAATTCCTTATCACCAATCAATGTGACAGCATGATACTCCTTATTCACCAAATCGGATACACCCATCAAAAACTTATTTATCCTAGACCATGGCTCGACCAACAATTATGGGGGATATTTAGAGAGTTATTTGAACTTAAGGGCATACTCCCTCATACTCATGGACCCTTGCATCAAATTTATAAACTCCATATTTTAGCCTCCCTTAGCTCAAGAGGGAAGAACAGGTTGAGAAATGTCGCCTTAAACTCCTCCCAAAGGATCATTCTATTGTTCCCCTTCTCCTCCTTCTATTGGGTAAACCATCTTTGGGCTACCCCTTTGAGTTGTTACACCGCCAACTCCGCTTTCTCCTCCGATCTAACACCCATGATAAATAGCACTTTGTATACCTCATTAATGAATTCTTGAGGATCTTCATCCACTTTAGACCCATAGAACTCAGGTGGGCTCATGCTCATGAAATCCCTTACCCTAGATGCCAAAGTTGGAGCATGAGGGTCTTGGACCCCTTGGTTGATTTGATTAGTCATAGCTTGTGCTAACATGGCAATAACATCCTGAAACTCTTCATGAGAAAGTTGTTCTTCAAGTGTCCGAGATCTTCTTCCTCTTGTGTTAGGCATGATCTAGCATGGAAAAGAACATTCATTATTGGAAAACCTCTCCTTAACTCCTATAGCATAACATAGATCAAGAAGAAGGGTAACATTTCATAAAATGCCTCAAAGCCTCTTACTCATAGTTGCGGTGCACTTCACAACCATGAATAAGACTCTACTTGACGTGGTGTGTTATATACTAAGGACTATTAACAACTTAGTGCTTAGATACCAAGTTTGTCATGACTCAAGCCTAGGACCAAGACGTGACACGATGAATGGAAACCCAAAAGGACTACAAATAAGCTCTTAGCATGTGCTTTACACATCCTTGGTCACAGAAGCAATTCAACAATAATAGAGGAAGAATAAGGATAAAAAGACTAAGAAAAGTCTTTTATAGCATAAATTATCAAAAGAGTCAAAAATCAAACCATAATTACATAACTTGTCCAACAAGAGCTCAAGTATAGATTGGGTGGGGGGAAAGACAACATTTCGGGCTCACCTTTTTAGTATCAAAGTTCAAAGTAAGGAAATAGCAAAAGTAAGAGTGTAAAGCTAGTGTCCCCAAACATGAGGACTCACCAATAGCTATTCTTCGAACTGACCAATTAGCCACAGGAGGATGATCGTGAGGTGCTCTGGTTCCTACATGGTAGCATCATGTAGGCATTGAGTATACGTTGGTATATTTGAATGTACTAAGAATGTAGGATAGAATTCAACAAAATATAGACAACATATTAAAAATGCATAATCATAAGAAAGATATAGCATATTAGAAACATGGTATGCATGAACAATGCTTGAGTAAAACATTCTTAGATAAAACATAATATATGTGTGGGAAGAGACCATCATCATGTATCAACCATCTAATACTTAGAATCCAAGTCCTAGCACCCCTCGACAAGGTGGTTAAGGTATAAATCCCTCAACATGGTAGTACGAGCCTAGTACCAATTATATGGTGGTCAAGGTATATACCCCTCGACAGGGTAGTACGGGCCTAGCAACCCAAGACAAGGTGATTGAGGCATAGCACCCCTCAACAAGGTTTGGTCAACTTGCAACACTAAAGATAGTTTTCATAAAATCAACACATTCATACATTTCTTTCATCATTATAAAGTCACTTGACTTAGTAGCCATACAACAGACCTTGAATAACTAAAAAACCCTTAACTAGATATTTTATCAAACAATTGGCGGGGGTGTAATGTTAATTCAAAATCATGCAATTCAAGAGTGAAATCATGTGAGAACACTTGGCGTAAATCCATCTAGAAATACTTGGAATAGCCACATGCAAGATGCATTAAAATCCCTCATCAGAACTCATAACAGATGATAGATCCTTTTCTCAAAATACGCCAAAACAGTCATACCTTTTATGAACATTACAACATAGTTTTATCATTTATGCCTAAATATTTTTTGCCTAAACACTTTTGTCAATCACTTGTTGGGTATAGTGTTAGTTAAAAATCATGCAATTCTAGAGTGTAATCATGTGAGAGAATTTAGTGTAAATCCACCCACCAACACTTGGTAATACCCTCATGTAAGATACATTAAAACCCTACATCAAAACTAAAAATAAATCATAGATCCATAGATAAAAATATGACTAAACAGTCATATTTCTATGAAAATCCCAACATAGTCCATAATCAATTTAGAATACAAAACATCCATAGATAAATAAACTTGAAATCATGTAATTTACTTAAAAAGGAAGGTTGGACACCATGGGTGAAAGCACCCAACGGCTAAAATCCATATACCTTAACTTTGGAGATTCCTTGATGAAGATTTCAATGAGAATTTAAAGCTTGAATGAATTTCTTATGATCCAAAAGTGAGTTTGGGACACTAGAAATGGGTAAAACATTTGGCTAAGTGTTTGAGAGGGTTTTTGGGAATGTCTTGAATGATATGGGGTTGAAAAATAACTACTTATTGGTGTTTTCATGCATAGGAAGGCTTAGGCCCAAGACCCCAAGGCATTGGACTGTATTGGAAAAACTGGAAACAAAGATACACAGGTCCGCATCTGGTCCGCGATGTGGAGACTATCGGGAGGGCAACTTTACACTGGTCCATGCCCTGGCCACGTCGCGCTAGAGGTACCGATCAATTCTATTTCTTAAAATTCTTAGAAAATAAAATTTTGATACGATTGCTCAGAAATCAGGGTTAAACCAATCTTCCACATAATTGTTTCCCCAATCATGAATATGAAGTTAGATTTTTGATATCAATTTTGAGGTATATGGAAGTCACGAATATAGGCATTTTGGAGGTACATTTCTAGGTACTTTTTGTGGCATTTCACTATCTCCATCTTGGGAATATTCATCCTCGAATTTCAAAGAATCTTACATAAGAAGAATAATCATAAACTAATCAACACAAACAATTAATAGCACTTTCAAAAATCTCAACATAAATGTCAATATTACCATGAACATCTCAACATAAACCTGACTACATGCATATAATATAAGGTCTGATACATACTACTTGAAATCACATAGGGGACTTGAATTAGTACCTTAAGATTGATTTCTTTTGCATGTCTACCTTGGCTTCCCATGTGGCACTTTCAACGTGTTAGTTCCTCCAAAGTATCTTGACGTAAGAAACATCCTTGTTCCTCAACCACTTAACTTTTCTATTTAAAATTTCTACTAGGACTTCTTCATAAGTCAAATTATCTTCAACAACACCCACAACATCAAGAGGTACAATAGCACTTGGTTCAGCCACATACTTCCTCAACATAGACACATGAAAGACCTGATGAACCATATTCATATGATTGTGCAACCCCAACTCATAGACTACCTTACCAGTCCTCCTCAACAATCTATAAGGACCCATAAATCTTGCACTTAATTTCACTTTTTTACCAAAATGAACCACACCCTTCATGAGTGAGACCTTCAGATAAACCCAGTCACCAAACTTAAATGCAAGCTCCCTTCTTCTCATATCGACATAGGACTTTTGTCTATTTTAGGCTATTTTCAATCTTTCCCCTATCATCCTCACCTTTTTAATGGCCTCCATAACTAAATCTAGACCCAACAAAGCCATAATCGCTACCTTAAACCATCCTACCGAGGACCTATAATGTCTACCATATAGAGCCTCATAAGGAGCCATACGCTAGAATGATAGCTATTATTGTAAACAAATTCAATGAATTTAAGAAGATCATCCCAACTACCCTTAAACTCCAAAACATAAGCTCTCATCATATCCTCAAGAGTTTAAATAGTATTTTTGTCTTGGCTATTCGTTTGAGGGTGAAAGATTTTAGTAAGCACCTCTTTGGAAGGACCCTCAAAAGTAAGAAGTGAATTAAGCATCACGATCTGATATGATAGACAAGGGTACCCATGCAGTCTAACCAATTTATAAATGTACAACTTAGCATAATCTTAGGCATCATAAGCAGTCTTAAAGGGTAGGAAATGAGTGAATCGACCCCAAAAAGAGTTAAAAAGTGTGCCTCAAAATGGTTAAAATATTGTTTTCCATATATCTAAAAATCAATTTGTTATTCGAAAATCTAACTCTAGATTCTTGTTTAAAGGGTCCAAATTAGGGGGGAAAAGTCTAATCTAATTTTTAGCGAATATTTAGCAATTATGAAATTCCAAAAAAATGAATTCCAGAGAGAAGGTGTGACGCTTCTGCAACACGCCACTGTTTTATTCTAGCATTTCTTTTAGTTCGTCCAAAAATATTCTAAGTATTGGGCCCAAGGTTTCTTAAATGTGCCTTTATATCTACCTAGCCAAATATCAATCTCATATCATCCAGAGCATGTCCCAACCCTCACCATAACACTTAGGCATATTTTCACAACAAATTTCAAGACTCAAAACCCTCATCCGAAACTAAGGATTCTCTTCAAGTTTCATTCCTCCATCTTCAATCATCACCAAGAACTTTTCCAAAGCTAATGTATAAAGTGTTGAACCATTGGCTCCTTTCACCCATAGTGCCTAAGCCTTTTTTTACTAATATTGTATGATTTAAAGTTTATTTTACATATGGCTCTTGTTTATTAAGAAATTTACTACACAGTTATATTAGTTCACGACTGTATGGTTCTTTTAGCATGTTTTAAGCTTGAAATCTTAGATCTTATATCAGATTTAGTGAGGGGCTTTGATGTGAAAGTCTTGGGGGTTATGAAAGGTGTTGAATAATGGTTTTACAATATATTTTCTTAAATGTTTTCATCTCTAAATTACATGGTATTTTACCCCCATTACACCTCCCCACCAAAATGTTTGATAAAATGTCCAACTAGGGTTACTTGTGGAATTGAAGATGCAAAGCTTAAGATATAATATGAGTGACTATATGATGATTAAATAATCTAATGTACCTGATAAATTCTATATGAAGTATTGCATTAGATCATTCCCAATTCGGGAGCCTAGTTGAGTGGTCAATATCTCAACCACTAGGGTGATGGGTGCTATCATAACTAACCTAGTTGAGGGGTTAATATCTCAACCACTAGGGTAATGCTTGCTATCACCACTAACCTAGTTGTGGCATTAATATCTTAACCACAAGGGTGATGGTTGCTATTTTGCTATCCTTGATGAGTGGTTAATACCTCATACACTAGGTTGATGGGTGCTATCATCAATAACCTTGATGAGGGGTTTGTACTTCACACATTACGACGATAAGTTCTATCATCACAAACCTACCAAGGGATTTATACTTTGGAAATCTAGATTAGTCTATTCTTCACATATGATATCTTATATGAGCATGAGTAATTTAAGCATGATTTGCTATACCATTGATCATACATGCAGTCTTGTTATAATATGCATATTGCCTATTGATATGTATTTTGATTATGATGTGTATTTCTTGTTGTATTGAATCCAACATAATTAATATATTCAAATGTACTAACAAATAAACTTTCCTACATCATATAACCATGCAAGAACCAGAGCCAAGTTGACCAACATCCTCCTCCATATGGCTAGTCAGTGGCATTTCAAGCTAGTAAGTAAGGCCTCCATTTTTGGGACCTTGGTATAAGTTTTTCTCTTCCTTTGTATTGAGGTAATCTATTTTATGTCCTATTTTGACTATGTTGGTGAGTTTTGTTACTTTGTCTTGCCACTGCTTTATCTATGTATTTAGAGGTGTTTATTGGATAAGTTATGTAGCTACGTTATGAGCTATGACTCTTTGTCTCTTAATGATGATGTTTTGCAAGCTATCCCTTAGTCTGTTTACTCCTCATTCTTACTTTATGTCTTTTATAAGCTTTTGCAATCAATGATGTGTAATGACATGTTAAGAGGCTTGATTTGGGTCTATTCGGGTTTCCCATTCACCATGTCACATCTAGTCCCTAGGTTTATGTAGTGACAAACTTGGTACGAGATCCCTAGGTTGATAGATCCCTAGAGTCAAAAACACCACGTCGATTAGAGTCCTATCTATGGTTGTGAAGTGCACCATGACTATGAATAGGAGGCTATGAGGTATTTTAGGAAATGTTTTCTTTCTTCACGTTCAAAGTCATGCTATAGAGTTGTGGTAAGTTTTTCCCCTAACGATTATTCTGTTTTATGCTATATCATGCCAAACAATAGAGGAAGATAGGCCTAAACTCCCAAGAAACAACCTACCAATTATGAGCTCCAAGATGCTATCACTATGCCTGCCCAAGTGGTGGCCAACCAAGTCCAACAAGGGACCCAAGCCCCTCATGCTACAACTCCGAGAGATAGGGTAAGAGATTTCATGAGGATGAATCCTCTTGTTTTCCATGTGTAAAAGGTGTATGAAGATCCACAAGATTTCATTGATGAGGTCTACCAAATCTTGAATATCATGGGTGTTGAACTGAGTGAAAAGGTAGTGTTGGCGGCATATCAACTCAAGGGGGTAGCCCAAATTTGGTACGGTCAATAGAAGGGTGAGAAGGTTAATGGCTATGTGGTGCTTTGGGAGGATTTCTACTTAGCTTTGTTTAGTCGGTTCTTCCCTCTTGAGCATAGGTAAGCAAAGTTAGCTTTGTGAGTGAAGAATACCAGTTTGCCTAGCTAATTAGTTATATGGACTTGTCTTAGTTGATGATATATGTTGAGTAATTAGATGAGGAAAAATTGATAAAGAGGAGGGGCCATGAGGCTAAGAGGTCCCGATTTGAGGGTAAGTTCCAAAAGGGTGTTAGATTTCATCAAAGCCAAAGGCCTCCTTATGCTACTGATAGGGGGTTTCCAATGAATTCCCTAGCCCTCAACGAATTTGTAGTGTGGCTCCTAATAATGTGTGTCCTAGATGTGGAGGGGGTCATAAATGGAAAGGTTTGGGGTGCAAATATGATTCCATTGGGTAGAGGTGGTCCTAAAAGGTAGTGATCCAAGGCACAACATGTTTTATACTCTACATGGGAGGGAAGGGGTTGGTTAGGTCCCCGATGTTGTTACCGATATGTTGAGAATTGTTGATATTGATTTATATTCTTTGATTGATCCTGGTACCTCCTTTTCCTTTGTTACCCCCTTTGTTGCTAAAAAGTTCCATGTTGAGTCGGAGTTATTACATGAGTCATATGAGTTGTATAGTCCTATTAGTTCATCTATTGTTACTAGGAGGGTGTATAGAAATTATTTGGTTGGCATCTTACATAAAATCCTACATTGTGATCTTGTTGAATTAGATATGTTTGATTTCAATATTATTCTTGGGATAGATTGATTGTATACATACTATGCTTCTATTTATTATAGAAGCAATAGGGTCAAGTTTCAATATCCAAATGAACCCGTCCTTTAGTTGGAAAGTGATGATGTAGTGGTAAGGGGTAGGTTCATCTCATGCGTTAAAGTCCATAAGTTAATTTTTAAGGGATGTTTGTATCATCTTGTGAGGGTTAAATATGTGGACTCCAAAGTCCCTTATATTGAGTCAGTTCTAGTTGTAAGTGAGTTTCTTGATATCTTCCCTAATGACCTTCCCTGTGTCCCTCCCGAAAAGGAGATAAATTTTGGCATAGATATCCTTCCCGACACCCAACCTATCTCCATGCCCCCTTATCATATGGCCCTGGCGGTGTTGAAGGAGTTAAAAGAGCAATTGTAAGATTTTTTGGAATAGGGACTTTGTAGACCTAGTTAATCATCTTTGGATACACTGGTGTTTTTTGACTACTGGAAACTCCATAGGGTCACTATAAAAAATAGATATACTCTTCCTAGAATTAATAACTTGTTTGACCAATTGCAAGGGGCTAGATTTTTCTCTAAGGTTGATCTTGGTTCGGATACCATCAAGTGAGGGTGAAGGAGTGTGATATTCCAAATATGGCCTTCCAAACTAGATATAGGCGTTATGAATTTGTCATGATGTATTTTGGGTTGACTAATGCACTGACCCTCTTCATAGACCTAATGAATAGGGTCTTCAAACCCTACCTTGATTCCTTTGTTGTGGTCTTCATTGCTGATATTTTGATCTATGCACACAGTGGGTAGAAGCATATAGGTCATTTGAGAATTGTGTTGCAAAGATTGAGGGAGGAGAGATTGTATACTAAATATGATAAGTATGAATTTTTATTTAATAAGGCTGCATTCTTGGGTTATGCAATATCGGGGGATGGTATTAAAGTGGATCCTAAGAATACCAATGTGATTAGAAGTTCCCCTAGACTCTTAAAGTTTTATGGGCCTTACGAGTTACTATAGAAGATTTGTGAGTGTGTTCTCCTCCATTGCTACCCCTATGACAAAATTGACACAATAGAAGGTTAAGTTTTTATGGACCGATGAATGTAAACAAATCTTCCAAATATTGAAAGATAGGCTTGTGTCCACTCATATATTATCACTATTAGATGGACTTGAGGGTTTTGTTGTGTATTTTGATACATCTAGAGTTTGTTTAGGTTGTGTGCTAATGCAAAATTATAATGTTATAGCCTATACTTCTAGACAACACAAAGTGAATAAAATGAACTACCCCACCCATGATCTTGAATTGGCCACCGTGGTGTTTGTATTAAAGATTCGGCAACATTATTTGTATAAGGTGCATGTTAATCTCTTCGTCGATCATAAGAACCTCCAATAGTTTTCACACAAAAAGATCTCAACTTGAGACAAAAAAGGTGGCTAGAACTTCTTAAGGACTATGGTATGAGTGTGCATTACCATCCTGGAAAGGCAAATGTTATGACAGATGCTTTGAGTCAAGTGTCTATTGGTAGCTTAGCTCATTTGGATAGTGGTGATAGGGAGATGGCTAAGAATGTGCATAGATTGGCTATATTAGCGGTGAGGTTGAAAGATGTGGGCAATGGTGTGGTTCTTGTTGATGGTTCTAAACCTTCTATGGTTGATGAGATGATAGCGAAACAAGATTTAGACTCTTACTTGCTTGACTTGAAGGCCTTGGTGAAAGGGGGCAAAGTAGTGGTTTTCTCCGAAGGGAGAGATGGTGCCCTTAGATATCAAGGTAGGTTGTATGTGCTATGTGTTGAAGG
>JAOTQJ010039936.1:0-15253 GCA_025642045.1 Solanum sejunctum
ACCAGGTGTGGTATGGTGTGAGTATCCGTCGACCAATCAAGGGGTTCGTCCCTTAGTAACCGAGTTTGAAGGGTTAGTTCCTCAATCACCAATGGTGGTAGGGTGCGACGATCCACCATCAACCAAAGGGGTTTGTAGCTTGGTAGCCTATGGGTTTTATAATGTTGGTATCTTTTTACACCTTGTATTATATTCTATGTAAACATGTTTAACTTGAGCATTGACCATACTTGCCATATTGCTAATGTGTTATCTATTGCCTACTACTTTGAATTTTGGTTATGATGCTTATCTCTTATTGCATTGCATCCTACATACTTAGTACATTCAAATGTACTAATGCATACTCTATGCCTACTTGATGTTACCATGTAGGAACCAAAGCCCTAATTGATCGTCCTTCTCTCTGTGGCTAGTATGACTTCTCTCAAGCTCTTTGGTGAGTCCTCCATTTCAGGGATTATGTTTGTGATCTCACATTATTTTTTGGGACTATATTTCTTTTATATATATATTAAATATGATGGTGATCCCGATAGCTTGTCTTGGCCCCCACTAAGTATCTATGTTTTAGAGGTGTTGTTGGACATGTGTTGTATTATGATATGAGCTTTGGCTCTCTCTTGACTCTTGATGTTTATGACATGAAAGTTGTCCCTTAGCCCTGTTTATCCCCATTTACTATCTCTTGTTGCATTTTATTGCTTCTGCGACCAAGGATGTATAATATTCTAGAGAACTCAAAGTACATGAAAGAATTATCCTACCCATGATCTTGAGTTAGCCGTTGTGGTCTTTACTTTGAAAAGTTGAGGTCACTATTTGTATAATGTGCATATTGATGTTTACACCGATGTTAAGATCCTCCCATATGTCTTCACTCAAATAGATCTCAACTTGGGGTAAAGAAGGTTGTTAGAATTTCTTAAGGACTATGATATAAGTGTGTATTATCATCCCGTGAGGCTAATGTTGTGGTAGATGCTTTGAGTAGGGTGTCTATGGGTAGCTTTGCTCATGTTGATGATGGTGGCATAGAGGTGGCTAGGGAGGTCCATCGGTTGGCTAGGATGGGAGTTAGGTTTGAAGAGGTTGATAATAGTTGTGTTGTTTATGTTGATGGTTCTAAATTTTTATTGGTTAAGGAGGTGAAAGATAAATAAGATATTGATTCCTCTTTGTTAGAATTGAAGGACTTAGTGAAAGGGGAAAAGTGGAGGTTTTTTCCCAAGGGGTAGATGGTGCCCTTTGCTACAAAGGTAGGTTATGTGTACTATGTGTTGATGGCTTGAAGTAAAGGATTCATGATGAGGCTTATTGTTCTTATTGTTCTATTCACCTTGGGTCTACTAAGATGTACATAGATTTGAGAGAGGTGTATTGGTGGGGAGGCATGAAGAGGGACATTGCAAAATTTTTATCCGGTTGCCATATTTGCCAACAAGTGAAAGTCGAACACCAAAGGATGGGTGGCCTAACCCAAGACATAGAGATTCATACTTTGAAGTGGAAAGATATTAATATGAATTTTGTGGTTGGGTTGCCTAAGAATAGAAAACGATTTTGATTCCATTTGGTTTGTGGTTGATAAGATGATAAAATCGGCTCACTTTCTACTGGTTAAGACTACCTATGGTCCAGAGAAGTATGCTAGGTTGTACATTCATGACTTGGTGAGGTTGTATAGGGTTTATTTGTTTACCATATCGGATTGTGGTTCTCATTTCACTTTGCACTATTGGAGGTCCTTCTAAAGAGGTCTTATTACCAAGGAAAAGCTTAATATGACCTTTCACCCTCAAATGTATGGCCAAGCTGAAAGAACTATCCAAACATTGGAGATCATGCTTAGTGATTGTGTCTTGGAGCTTAAGGCTAGTTGGGATGATCATTTTCCATGGATTGAGTTTGCATATAACAATAACTATCATTTAAGTATTGGTATGACTCCTTTTGATGCTCTCTATGGTAGATATTATAGATCACCAGTTGGGTGGTTTAAGGTTCAAGAGATGGATTTGTTAGGTCTGGATCTAGTTATAGATGCTATGCAAAAGGTAAGTTTATAAGAGAAAGGTTGAAAATAGTTCAAAGTCACCAAAAGTCTTATGCAAATGTGAGAAGGAGGGAGCTTTAGTTTAATGTTGGTGATTGGGTTTATTGAAGGTGTCATCCATGATAGGTGTGGTTCATTTTGGTAACAAGGGTAAGTTAAGCCCTAGATATGTGGGTCCTTATGGCGTAATGAGGAGGATTGGTAAGGTGGCCTATGAGTTGGATTTGCCTAATGAAATGGGATTGGATCATCCGGTCTTTCATGTGTCTATGTTTAGGAAGTGTGCGGGTGATCCTAATGCTATTGTGCCTTTCGATATTGTTGGGGTACTTGAAGACAACTTGTCATATTAAGAGATTCTGGTAGATATCTTAGATAGACAAATGAAATAGTTGAGGAACAATGATGTTGCTTCTGTTAAGGTCCTTTGGCTGAATCAACAATTCAAAAGTGCTACTTGGGAGAACAAAACGGATATGAAAAAGTGATACCTTTATCTTTTCCATCCTACTCAAGACTAAGGTACTAATTCTAAGACATCTATGTGACTTGATGTCTCATGTTCCATCCCCTAAGTCATTTGCATACATTCATGTTTACATTGATAAAGTTCATGGGCATTTTACACTTATGTTGAGATTTTGAAATTGATGTTTTAAGTATGTTGTTGCATTCTTGTTGGGGCTTATTTCTTCATGATTACTCTTCTTATATATTTTTCTTTGGCATTTGGGGATGAATGTTCCCAAGGGAGAGATATTGAAACAACCCCCAAAAGAGTCCAAAAATATACCTCAGAAGTGCCCGAAATCGTAATTTCTATATATCTAATAATCTGTTTGCAATAACAAAAATCTGACTTAATATTTGTGGTTAGAGATTCAAATTCAGTGGACAATGGTTCTAACCTCGATTTAAGAGAAACCATAAAAAAAATTGAAAATCACAAAAATATGATTTCCAATGTCACGCTGCAGTGTATTTGTGCACTATTTTTCTTGTCCAGACCAAGGCCTTTGGGTCTTAGGCCTAAGTGTTCCCATGCATAAAAGTACCTATACTTAGCCTTATTAACCCTCATATCTTTCAATACATTCCCAAAAACTCTCTCAAACACTCATACAATATTTTATCTCTAAATATAAAGTCACAAAACTCATCCAAATCTTAAGGTTCTCATTCAAGCCTGAAGTATCCATTTCCAATCTTCATCAAGGATTCTCCAAAGGTAAGATATATGGGTTTCTTTCATGTGTTCCTTGCATCCATGATACCCAAGCTTCCTTTTATTCAAAATTACATGAATTAAAGTTGATTTACTCATGGTTCTTACTTATAATGAAATTCACTGTACATTATGTTGGGGTTTATGAAATTATGGTTGTATTATCATATTTTAAGCTATGAATGTAAGACTTATTATAAAACTTGATGAAGGATTTTGATGCATACTGCTTGAGGGTGTTACCAAATATCTATTGATGGTTTTACATTGCATTTTCTAGCATGATTACACTCTTGAATTGCATGGTTTTACACTAGCACTACATACCTGCCAAATATTTGATAAAATGCCCAGTTAATGCATTTTGGAGGAATTGAAGGTCCAATGCATGTCTTATGTGTTGAATGACTTTATGAATATGAACAGAACATATATTTATAATATTTTCCTATACAGTGCTATAATGTGACAATACCTTGGTCGGGGTTTTAAGAGCCTAGGTAACCATGTAGAGTTGTTTTACCTTGATACTAACCAAGGGGTTGTGCCTTGGTAGCTGAGTTGAGGGGTTAGTACCTCAATCACCAGGGGTGATAGGGTGCAACGATCCACCAACCAACTAAAGAGGTTTGTACCTTGGTAGCCTACTATTTTTACACTGTTTGTCTCTTCTTACACCTTGTATTATATTCTATGTAAGGATGTTTTACTTGAGCATTGTCCATACATGTTATATTGCTAATATGTTATCTATTACCTACTATTATGCATTTTGGTTATAATGCTTATCTCTTATTGCATTGCATCCTACATACTTAGTATATTCAGGTGTGGTACCATATAATCTATGCCTACATGATGTTACCATGTTGGAACCAGAGCCCCACTTGATCATCCTACTCTGCATGGCTCGTATGACTTCTGTCAACCTCTTTGGTAAGTCCTTTATTTTGGGGATGATGTTTATGATCTCATACTATTTTCTAAACAATCTTTCTTTTATGTATACATTGACTATAAGGGCAGGCCCGATAGTTTATCTTGGGCCCCACTAAGTATGCAAGTTTTAGAGGTATTACTGGACATGTTTTGTATTATAATATGAGCTTTGACTCTCTCTTGACTCTTGATGTTTATGATATGAAAGTTTTCTCTCAGCCCCGTTTGTCCCTATCTAGTATCTTTTGTTTTGCTTTATTACTTTCGTGACCAAGGATGTGTAGTGATACGTTAACAGGCTTGCTTAGGGTCTCATTGGGTTCCCTATGCGCTGTGTCACAACTAGGCCCTAGGTTTGGGTCGTGACAGAGACACACCTTAGAAATCATCTTTTGGGCTTTAATGCAGGAAATAAATCTACCCTTGACCACTACATTATGACTCTCCCACTCAATGACATGTTCATTAAAGAATTGAAATTTGACTCTATGGGTTCTACATTCAATAGAGGCATAATATCCATGCAATCAATACATCCAAGAATGACATCAAAATCCACCATATCCAACTCAACAAAATCACAAGGTAATATTTTATGAAAAATGAATACGAGACAATTTCTATAGACTATTCTAGCAACAATGGATGCACCAACGAGAGTAGACACTTCATATGGCTTATACAAAACGTTGGGTTTAACATGAAGCTTTTTGGTAACAAAAGGAGTAATTAAAGAAAGAGTGGAACCAGGGTCTATGAAAGCATACACATCAAAATCAAAGACTTTTAACATACTAGTGAGACATGGGGCACCTCATCTACCCCTTGTCTCCTTTGAAATGCATAGAACTAATTTTACCTTGGAGCACTCCTTGTTGGACTCCTCTTCCCCTAGGACCCACATTTGCACCTTAGCCTTGTGGACAACCATTTCTACCCTTGATTTAATTACAAGGATAATCAATCATCTTATGAGCCACTTCACCACAACCATAACAAGCATTCTTGTTCCTCAAACACAGGCCATTATGCCCTCAACCACATCTTGGGCACAAAGCATTAGGCACCACAACACCACCACATTGGAATCTTTGATTATCATTAGCAATCCTTCAATTAGGATCATTTTGAAGAACTTTGGCCTTGGAAGCTATGGCCTTGACGGAATCGGCCACCCTTAGGATTTTGGAATCTACCTTCAAAATGAGCCCTCTTCGCCTCACCCATCCTCCTCTTTCTCACCTTTCCCCCTCCAAACATCATCAAAGATTCTCCAAAGCTAAGAAACATGGGTTTTTTTTCATGGGTTGTTTTCACCCATGATAGCTAAGCTTCCTTTCACTTAAATTACTTGAATTAAAGTTGATTCACTCGTGGGTCTTACTTATTATGAAATTCACTACACACTACGTTGGGTTTCATCAATATATGGTTGTTTTAGCATGTATTGAGCTATGAATCTTGCATCTATTGTGAGACTTGATGAAGGGTTTTGATGTATATATTGCTTGAGGGTGTTACCAAGTATCTATTGATAGTTTTACATTGAATTTTCTAGCATGATATACTTTTGAATTGCATTATTTTACACTAGCACTACACACCACCAAATGTTTGATAAAATGCCCAGTTAATATGTTTTGGAGGAATTAAAGGTCTATTGCATGTCTTAAGAGTTGAATGACTCTATGATGATGAACGGAATGTGTATATATAATATTCTACTACATAGTATTATAATGTGACCATGCCTTTCTCGGGGGGTTAAGAGCCTAGGTAATCTTGTCAAATGGTTTGTACCTTGATACTAACCAAGGGGTTGTGCCTTGGTAACCGAATTTAGGGGTTAGTACCTTAATCAACAGGGGTGGTAGGGTATGAGTATCCACCAACCAATCAAGGGGTTCATACCTTGGTAACTAGGTTAAGTGGTTAGTTCCTCAATCACCAAGGGTGGTAGGGTGTGACGATCAACCAACCAACCAAAGAGGTTTGTATATTAGTACCCTACTAGTTTATATTGTTGGTTTGTTCTTACACCTTGTATTATATTGTATGTAAGCACATTTTACTTTAGCATTGACCATACATGTTATATTGCTAAGATGTTATCGATTGCCTACTATTATGCATTTTCATTATGATGCTTATCTCTTATTGCATTGCATCCTACATACTTAGTATATTTAGATGTACTAACACATAATCTATGCCTACATGATATTACCATGTAGGAATCGGAGCAACACTTGATCATCTTCCTACTTGTCGCTGGTAAGACTTCTCTCAAGATGTTTCATGAGTCTTCCATTTAGGGGATGATGTTTATGATCTCATACTGTGTTCTAAGACTATCTTTCTTTTATGTATATATTGACTATAAGGGTGTGCCCAGTAGCTTGTGTTGGGCCTCTCGAAGTATGAAAGTTTTAGAGAGTTGTTGGACATGTTTTGTATTATGATATGAGCTTTGACTCTCTCTTGACTCTTGATGTTTATGATATGAAAGTTTTCCCTTAGCCCCGTTTGCCCCCATTTTCTATCTCTTGTTGTATTTTATTGCTTTCGCGACCAAGGATGTGTAGTGATATGTTAAGAGGCTTAGTTGGGGTCCTTTTGGGTTCCCCATGTGTTATGTCACGTCTAGGCCCTAGGCTTGGGTCGTGACAGAGACATCCCTTAGAAATAAACTTTTGGCCTATAATGCAAGCAATGAATCTACCCTTCATCACCATATCAAGGACTCTCCCATTCAAGGACATGTTCATTAGGGAATTGAAATTTGATCCTATGGGTTCTATAATCAATAGGGTCATAATATGCATGAAATTAATCCATCCGAAGAATGGCATCAAAATCTGCCATATCCTACTCAACAAAATCACTAGGTAATATTTTATGTAAAGTGAATACGAGACAATTTCTATAGACTCTTTTAGAAACAATGGATGCACCTATAGCAGTAGACACTTCATATGGCTCATACACCACTTTGGGTTTAACATGAAGATTTTTGGCAACAAAATGATTAAAAAATAGTGGCACCTAGGTCTATCAATGCATACACATTAAAATCAAAGACTTTTAACATTCCAGTGACGACATTCGGCACCTCATCTATACCTTGCCTCTCTTGAAGAGCATAGAATTGATTGTGCCTTGAGGAACCACCTTATTGACCTCCTCTTACCAAAGGAACCACATTTGCATCTCAACCTTGTGGATGACCATCTCTACCCTTATTTTGATCACGAGGATAATTAATCTTCTTGTGACCCACATCTCCAGAACTATAGCAAGCATTAATGTTCCTCAAACATCGAACTTCATGGCCTCTAGCACATCTTGGTCACATAGCATCAGGAACCACTCCACCACTTTGGGACATTTGGTTATCATTAGCAAACCTCCAATTCGGAGCATGGGAAGACCGTTGGCCTTGATGCAATTGTCCACCCTTGGGACCTTGGAACCTATCTTCAAAATGGGCCCTCTTAGCCTCATTACCTCTTCTCTTTCTCAACTTTTCCCCCTCCAATTATTTTGCATAAGTCATGAGGCGGGACAAGTCCATGTCACCAATCAACATAGTGGCACAACACTCCTCATTCACAAAGTCGGATACACCCATCACAAACTTATTCATCCTAGACCTTGGCTTGGTCACCAAGTGTGGAGAATATTTAGAGAGTTGGTTAAACTTGAGGGCATACTCCCTCACACTCATGGACCATTGCTTCAAATTCATAAACTCCATTATTTTGGCCTCCCTTAGCTCAAGAGCGAAGAACTGGTTGAGAAATGCTGCCTTAAACTCCTCCCAGAGGAACATGTTGTCGTTCCCCTTTTCCTCCTTCCATTGAGTAAACCATATTTGGGCCACCCTTTTGAGTTGGTAAGCCGCCAACTCTGCCTTCTCCTCAGAGTTAACATCTATAATGGACAACACTTTACACACTTCATTAATAAATTCTTGAGGATCCTCGTTCACTTTAGACCCATGGAACTCCGGTGGATTCATCATTGTTAAGTCCCTTACCCTAGATACCAGAGTAGGAGCATGAGGGGCTTGGGCCCCTTGGTTGATTTGATTAGTTATAGCTTGTTCTAACATGGCAATAGTATCTTCGAACTCTTCATAAGCCAATTGTTATTTGGGTGTGTTAGCTCTTCTCCTTATATGATATGCATGATCTAGCATAGCAAAGAATATTTGTTAGGGGAAAGCCTTACCTTAACTTTATAGAATGACATTGATCAAAAAGAAAGGAAATATTTCATAACATATCTCATAGCTTCTTACTCATAGTTGTGGTGTACTTCAGAACCATGAATAAGAATCTAATCGACGCGGTGTGTTGGATGTTGAGGACTATTGAGAACCTAGTGCTCTGATACCAAGTTTGTCATGACCCAAGCCTAGAGCCTAGACATGACACGACAAATAAAAATCAAAATAAGCCTCTTAGCATGTCATTTACACATCCTTGGTTGCAAAAGCAATTAAACAACAACAAGAGAACAGAAATAAGGATAAAGGGACTATGGGAAGTCTTTCATTTCATAAGCCATCAAAGAGTCAAAGTATAAAGCATAGTTACCTAACTTGTCCAACAAGCCTCTACCATTGATTGGGCAGGGGCCAACATAACTTTCGAGGCTCACCCTTATAGTCATAAATATCTAAACAAATAAAAGAGTCCTTACATAATATGGGATGAATAACTATTATCCTTAGAGTTGAGGACTTATCAAACTTATTTCAAGAGATAGTACTAGCCACGTGGAGGTGGAGGAGCATCAAGTGGAGCTCTGGTTCCTTTATGGTAACATCATGTAGGTATAGTATATGAGTTAATACGTTTGAATATACTAAGTATATAGGATGCAATGCAAGAAGAGATGGGCAGCATAATCAAAGTGTATATATATAGCGAGAGATGGTATATTAGCAACATGACATGCATGAAAAATGATTAAAGTAAAACATGCCTATATAGAATATAATACATGTGTAGGAAGTAAAACGTAAACATGCTCATCATAGACTAAGAAACTTAGTACTTGAAATTCAAAGCCTAGTACCACTTTGGAATGTGATTGAGGTATCTACCCCTCAACTAGTAGTACGGGCCTAGCATCCCTCGATATGGTAGTCAAGGTATATACCACTCAACATGGTAGTATGGGCTTCGACCCCCCCAATAAGATGGTCATGGTATATACCCATCAATATGGTAGTACGGGCCTAGCAATGTCCCATAGGGTGGTCGAGTTATATACCTCTTAACATAGTAGTACGTGCCTAGCACCCCCCGACAAGGTGATTGAGGCATAGCACCCCCTCAACAAGGTGTGGTCAACTTGCAACACTATATATATTTTTTATGAAATCAACATATTCATTCATTGATTTCATCATCATAAAGTCACTTAACTCATAAGCCATGCAATAGACCTTCAATAACTCAAGAAACTTTAAACAGACATCTTATCAAACACTTGATGGGTTTGTAATGCTAGTTTTAGATCATGCAATTCAAGAGCAAAATCATGTGAGAAAACTTAAAGTAAATCAACAGACCAACACTTGGTATCATCCTCATGTAATATACATTAAAACCCTTCATCAAATTTCAAAATAGATCATAATTTATAACTCAAAATATACTTAAACAGTCACACTTTTATGAAACCCCCAAGATAGTTTATAACCGAATACATCATAAGAAATCCCATAGATATATCAACTTTAAAACATGCAATTTACTTAGAAGGGAAGGTTGGGCATCCTTGGTGAAAGAACCCAATATTTTAAACTCACATACCTCAACTTTGGAGATTTCCTTGATGAAGATTGGAATGAGAACTTGAAGCTTGATGAATTCCATAAGATTTGGAATGAGTTTGGAACACTTGATTCAAGTGAAATATTTGGCTAAGTGTTTGAGAGGGTTTTAGGGAATGTCTTGAATGATATGAGATTGAGAAATGAGTATGTATAAGTATTTTAACGCATTAGCAGGCTTAGGCCTAAGGTCCAAAGGCCTTGGCCGAAATATAAAAAGAGAAGCAAAATTAACACTTGTTCGCACACTGGCCGCATCGCACAAGGGGCGCGGATCGTCTCTGAAATTTATAACTTTTGGAAAATGATATTTTTATATAATTGCTCTAAAAGTGGGTCAGACCCATCTCCCACTCAATTTTGCCCCCTGATCAAGAATATGAAGTCGGAATTTCAATATCACCTACAGATTTTGAGATATATGGAAATTTTATTATGGGCATTTCCTAGGCACATTCTTGGGTCGTTTCACCCACTCAATTCCTTGTTAGAGTTTTGGTTGGATATATGGTGTACTTATTCTATGAGCTCGACTCTTTATGTTTTTATGAATATCAAGATTTCCCTTAGTCCCGCTTCCTTTTTTATTATATCTCTTGCTATTGTTTACTTTATTTCCATGACCAAGGATGTGAGATTGATATGCTAAGAGGTTTTTTTAGATCCCTTCGTGTTCCCATTCGCTATGTCACATCTAGGCCATAGGCTTGGGTCATGGTAGTTCTACGGCCTGTAAACGGTGTCTAGTAGACTTATATGGGAAAATTTTAAGACGGGTAAAATTGACCTTTCTTATTTTCCTATGTTCAAACAATGTTGTTTAAGGTCTCAAATGACCCCTTTAAAGCCTTATAAACCCTTCACACCTTCACTTAAACTCATTTCTCAAAAAGACAAAAACCCTAAGTGTCAAAACTCTCTTAATATCTTCAGAGCATTTAAGTAAAGGGTTCAAGCTAGGGTTTCAAATCATGCATCTCCAAATCAGATTTCCTCCATCATAATCACACTAAGGTATGTGGGTTTAATTGTGGGAACCTTCTTCCCACAAGTACAACCATCCTTTTTCTCCAACTACATAGAGTTTGTGAATTTTTATGGGTATTTTATGAACTCTTGAATATGTCATTATGGGTATTTTATGAACTCTTGCATTTGTTGTTATTATTATTTATTTCACACATGATTTCTATTTGAATTCTTTAAGTAATTATTTTGTTATGCTTAAATACTATTGGGGTTTGACATTGTGATGGTTTTTTATGATATTAAAGTTATGGACTCTATGCTATAATGAAAAACTATGTAACAATTTGTAGGTTTTAGTTGGATTTCATGATATCCAAAACGATGGTTTTTCTACAATGATGGTGGGTTGATTTGAATGACTTAAAAATGAATTGATTTTACTCTTCGCTTGTCTTATACTCCAAAATTGTATGATTTTAAGCATATATACATATACCCACCATGTTTGACTAAATTTACATGACAAAGATTCTTATGTTAATGAAAGATTATTGCATGAGTTACAAACCAAGCATATTATGATAAATTATGGGATCCCCAGCATGTATCAACTTATGAAAAGTTTCTACGATTCGTTAGGAGAATGTTGAGCCCTTATACTATATTCTACCCTCTTCTAAGTGCATAATGTCTATATGAAGGGGTCAAGCATGATAACTATTTTACCATCATGTACCAACTAAAGTTCACTAGAAGGGCTCAAACATATTGCAATCTGTCTCCTCATATGTAATGCGATACCTACTAAAAGGGGTCAAGTCCATGCAATGTTTTTACCCTCTATTACAAGGCATATGCGTAGGTGTAGTGGTCAAGTATATAGTGAGCTACTCTTGCCATGTTAACATATTTTTACAAGTCATTCAAGTTATGATTAAGTTTGTGATACTTCAAGTATTCTATGGGACTAGACTTAGCATTGAAAGAGCCTTAAGGTGGGGGCCCATTTATTAAATTCCCTAAATGGACTTTTACTAGTGGATCCAACTAGGACAAATTATCCACTTTTTGGGGTCATACTTGGTTTACCTTGGCAAGTAGACCAATCCTTTATTCAGTGTGGAGTGAACATGGGATTTCAAGTATTAGCTCGCTTGGTCTTATATGTCGGTTAGAGTCTCCTCCCACATATATATGATATATTATGCAAGTTTAACTATTTCCATGCATATTTTTAATTCATCATTGATCATACATATCATATAACCTTATGTCTAGTGATGATGATTATGCATCTTTATTATATTGGCTTATGTCCTTTTTTGATTGCACCCCACATACTTAGTACATTTCAAATACTAACACATACTTTTCCCTCCATGTAGGGACCAGAGCTCCTACTCATCCCCATCCTCCATGTGGCTAGTCGGATCCTTTGAAGACCACTGTTAGTGATTTGTCTACATCGGGGACACCATCGACTTTTCTTTCATGCTTTTGTTAAGGCATGCCATTTTGGATTTTATCTTTTGAAAGTAAGCCTGGGAAATATCTTGGCCCCGTTCCACTCATATTAGAGGTGTTGTTGGATATGGTGGTTTGTGTATTAAGCCTGACTCATATTGTGTTTATGTAATTATGAAAGACTTTTTTTAGTTACTTTTCCCTTCTATACTTTTTGTATGTTGTCGGTGTGAAGGAAGTCCTAAGTTCCTAAATGTGTCCATAGCGTGAGTCGTACTTACCCACCCCTTAGACCTATTTTTTATGTGATTCATGTTTATCCTCTTCCTTATAACATCCCAATTGCGTGAATCCAAAGCCTCATTTCCTTTATAAGTTATGTGCTACATGTTTATGGCTTTTTTATGCTTCCATGAAGCTAAGGATGTCCTATGTATACTTAAGAGACTTGTTTGGGATCCCTTCAAGTTCATATTCGCCGTGTCACATCTAGGCCCTGGGCTTGGATCATGAATTGGTATCAGCACAGTAGGTTTATTAATGGTTGTCTGAAATCCAACACATCATGTCAAGTAGCATCTTGTTAGTGGTTGTGAAGCGCCACAACTACGAATAGGAGACTATGATGCATTTTAGAAAATAGTTTACCTCTTCATGATCTATGTCATACTTTAGATTTTAATTAAGGTTTCCTTTCCCTATGGATGGTCTTTTTTCACTTTTAGATCATGCCATTAAGGAGAATGGCACCAAGAACTCTCACACATGAGGAGGCTCCATCTCATCTAATTCCTCGAGCTCCTCAAGAAAAAGTGTTCACAAATACCAAATACCGAAATATCATATCCTTGTTCGCAGAAGCCATAACCACGCTACTGAACAAAGGTGTCATGACCCAAGCCTAGGGCCTAGACATGACTGGTGAATGGGGAACCTGAAGGAACTCCAAATAAGCCTCATAGCATATCATTACACATTCTTAGTCGAGCAAGCAATTAGAAGGGCAATAAGAGATAAAAGTAAAGAAGGAAAATTTGGACTAAGGGTAAACCTCCATATCATAAACATCAAGAGTGAATAGAGTCAAAGCTCATAACATAGATACATATCATGTCTAACAACTCCTCTACTAAATAAATAAGAGCTGGGCAAAGATAAAGCAACCAGGCTCATCCTCATAGTCAGTACATAGGTAAAAGAGAGAAATTCTTAATACATAGCAAGAGATCACAAGTAACATCCCCAGAATAGAGGACTTACCAACAAGCTTGATAAAGGTCTTACTAACCATGTGGATGATGATGATCAAGTTGTACATAGGTTCATACATAGTAACATCATGTAGGCATAGAGTATGTATTAGTATAATTGAATATACTAAGTATGTAGGATGCAATGTAACAAGAGATAGGTATCATAGGCAAAATGCATAACCGTAAGCAGTGAATAGCATACTAACAATATGACATGTATGAATGATGCTTGAAGTAAAACCATGCTTATATAGATCATAATACGAGTGTAAGAAGTATCCATTATAGTGCAAGCCAAGGCCTACCACCCCTTTACATAGGCACATGAGGTACTATCATGAGGTTGATGGAGTATAAACGCCCCACTGAGGTTGACGGAGTACAAACACCCCATCAAGGTTGATAGAGTACAAACCCCCTATCAAGGTTGATAAGTAGCATCCCCCAACAAGGTTACCTAGACCTACCATCCCCAAAGCTAGGCAATCAAGGTAGCAACCCCTCGATAGGTTACCCGAGCCTACAAACCTCTGAGCTAGGCTTAGTCATCCCCAACACTATATAGAGATAATATCATATATATATATATACATTCCTTTCATCATCATACACATACATTCCTTTCATAATCAATTCATGATCATATCATTATTATTTCATCATCATTCCATCATCATTTCATCAATACATAGTCATTCAACTCCTAAAACATGCATTGGACCTTCAATTCATCAAGAATTCGTAACCGGGCATTTAATCAAACTCTTAGAGGGTGTGAAATGCTTTTGTAAAACCATGCAACTCAAGAGTGAAATCATGCTAGGAAAATTAGTGTAAAGCCATCAATAGATCCTTGGTAACACCCTCAAACAATGTACATCAAGAACCTTCATCCATTGTCACCATAGACCTTTGGATTCATAGCTCCAAACATATTAAAACAATCACATTTCATAAACGCCAACATAGTGTGCAGTGATTTTCATAATAACATAGACCCAATTATAAATAAATTTTAAATCATGTAAATTAGAGTAAGAGGAGATGATGATTTGAAGCTTGAGAGGAAATCCTTAGATTCGGAGAGGCTTTTGAGAATTGAATTTTGGAGTAAAATATTTGGCGAAGTGTTTGAATGAGTATTCGGGAATGTTTAGAATCATATGAGGGTGAAAATGGTATAGGTATTTTCACATTTTGGAAGACATAGGCCCAAGACCCAAAAGTCTTGGACCATACAAAATTTATTGGGAAGGAAAATACAGAGGTCCACATCGCGGACCTATAGTGAAAACAAGATTTCTTCATATGCGGACCCTAGCAGCATCGTGCAGATGGCTTGCAAACCTCAGTGGAATTTGCTTTTTTTGGAAAATTGAAATTTGTAATTATTTGCTCTTAGTTTAGGGTTAGACCCATCTTCCACTCAAAATGACCCCTTAAACAAGAATATGAAGAAGGATTTTCGATATCGCATATGAATTTTGAGATACATTGAA
>JAOTQJ010039956.1:0-51012 GCA_025642045.1 Solanum sejunctum
GAACAAAAGTTGCATATGGTTGTATATTGGATTATTGTCATATATTTGTGTTTATTTGTCATGGAAATAGTCTTTATAGGGTAAAAGAAGTGTGAGAAAATGATTCAAATGATTATATAAACGTTAGCTTAAATTGGAGGCCCGTCGAGTGTATTATGTTATGTTTTAGCGTTAGGGGTTTCCATCGGGCGTTGGGGTGATGTATTATGTTTTTGGAGTATATTGGAAGGCTTGAAATAGTAGACATGAGTTTGATTCACTACTGCCCTGTTTTGTTGATTATGTCGCAATAGCGTTTTGTGGCGTTTTGATGTCGTGGTGGTATCTAGAAAGGTTTATTGATGTATTGGGCTGTTGTTGTTGCTGTTGACTGATTATTTGAGCCGAGTTGAATTCTCGGGGCAGTTTATTTTAACGGGAAATGCTGCCAAAATTTTTATAAATTTAGAACGAAAAGTTAGGGATTAAGGTTCGATACAGATATTAATCGTTGGCATTATTGTAATTGTGTTGACGTTGAATGCTCGAAAGTCTAAGTTTGAATTGACGTTACGTTGGAGCTAGCTGGCAAGCGAGATTGAGTTATGTAAAGATTTTCTACCCTTTGGCATAAATTTGTAAGCTTATTCAGCGTTATACATTTGAAAAGTTCCTTTCCTGTACAAATTGGGTTTGAAAATACTCTACGTTCATGTTTGGCTAATTTTTTGATAAATTTACTTCATCTTAAATTTTAGAGTTTTGAACCCATGAACAACGTTCGTTTGATCAAAATTAGAGAGTTGGAAAGCTATAAATTTAATTTGTTCCGAAATTCCCTCTAAATGCGAGTTTGAGTAGTTTTGGCAAAATTTCATAAAAGAATAACTATTTGATTTCAAAAGTGAACATTTTGCATATTTCCAAGTTTTTGAAACCAGTATTTATGCATATGATTCTCACGACTCTGTTCTTGCCCTTTGGCCTCGTTCATCGGTTCTCGGGCCGGATATTTCGTGCGATATATGATTATATGTATATATATTTTGAGGTTGGCTGGATACGACAGGTTGGTTTGCCCTTGGACCGGCTTTGCTTAGCTGGAGACATAAGGAGATGGGATGGAATGACATCATGATGTGTGAGTGCTGGGCCGAGTTCGGCCCGGCTCACGGAAGTGCATGGCACCGTCGCCTCGGCTTCATAAACGGACATGATGACCTTTATGCATTACGATACGTGAACGCTTGGCACCGTCGCCCTAGTTCACCTGTGCTCGTTTGGGGTTTATGTTGGAGATTTTGGAGATTTGAAACTTCTGGTGTTATGCTGTGGTATGGCGCGCGTTTGGAGGTCGCCATCGTTCTCGTCCGATATGCATTATTTTGATGTTTGAATAAATAAATATTTTGATGTTGACATACAGGTTTGACTTTTATATTTTCTAATTTGGATTATTACTTTCACTTACATTTTGGGCTTTTCGCTTTATGTACTTGGTACGTATTTCGTACTGACCCCTCCTTTTGGGGGCTGCGTTCATGCCCGCAGGTACAGACGAATAGGTTAGAGGGCCATCTTCTTAGGACTTCCGTCTACCGTTGAAGTGCTCCCTTACATCAGGAGCAGATCGTTTGGTATATATTTATACACGTATATTTTGTATTTTGTATTTATATATATATATTCGAGGGTATGACGAGGCCCTGTCCCGTCTTGTGAATCGGTTTCTGTGCATAGAGGCCTGTGGATACATGTGGGTGTGGGAAATTATGTACGTTTGGGTGCCCTATCGGCACCAATCACGGCCCTGGGTTGGGTTGTGATAAAAGTGGTATCAGAGCGGTTAGTCCTCGGAGTGTCCACAGACCATGTCTAGTAGAGTCTTGTTTATCGGTGTGTCGTACACCATATCTATAAGCAGGAGGCTACGGGACATTAGGATGATACTTTTCCTTCTGATCTTAGATCGTGCGTTAGAGCGATGTGAATAGGGTGATTTTTTCCCCCCTGACAAAATTAATTTGTATTTCAGATATGCCGCCGAGGAAGTAACCAGCTGGCCGTAGAGGGAGGCCTGCAGCAATAGATAGGGCCCAACGCGGTCGAGGAACTACCCGGGCTCGTAATCAGCCAGAGCCGTAGACTGTTCTCCTAACAGTGGATTTGGTTACCCCACCGGCCCCAGAGGGCCAGGCATCAGAACCTCCGACTGCCCAGCCAAGTGCTGAAATCGAGGAATTACGAGAGGCAGTACAGTTATTGACCCAAATTGTGGCCCGCCAGACCCACAGACAGGAAGCGGGGAGTAGTCAGGCGGCCCATTGAGATAGTTCCCGAGCTTGTGATTTCTTGGCTTATGGACCACCAGAGTTCTTTAGGTCCAAACCTTCGGAAGATCCTAAGGAGTTCGTGAGGCAGATACAGCGAACCCTGAGGGTGATTGGGGTCTCGGAAGTAAAATTGGTGGAGTTAGCATCTTATCGATTACATGATATTGCAGCGAACTGGTATGAATCATGGCTGCTGTCTCGAGGTGCGAATGCCCAACCTGCAGTATGGTAAGAGTTTACTGAAGCCTTTTTGGCTCACTTTTGTGTATGAATCCTCTGGTTTTCCATAGGTCAAAGGTGGATGAAAATCCACAAAGGTTTATTGATGAGGTCTACAAAATCTTGAATATCATGGGTGTTGGGCCAAATGAAAAGGCGGAGTTGGCGGCATACCAACTCAAAGGGGTAGCCCAAATTTGGTATGAACAATGGAATGGTTAAAGGGGGTTGGTAACGTGGTGCTTTTGGAGGAGTTCAAATTAGCCTTCCTTAATCGATTTTTCCCTCTTAAGCTTAAGGAAGCAAAGTTGGTAGAGTTTATGAACTTGAAACCAGGTGCGATGAGTGTGAGGGAGTATGCCCTCAAGTTTAATCAACTTTCAAAGTATGCTCCTCACTTGGTGGTTGATCCTAGATCGAGAATGAATAAATTTGTGATGGGGGTCTCCGACTTAGTGAGTGAAGAATACCGGTCCGCCTTGCTTATTAGTGACATAGACTTGTCTCAGTTGATGACATATGCCTAGCAAATGGAAGAGGAGAAATTGAGGAAAATAAGGGGGCATAAGGCCAAGAGGGCCCGATTTGGGGGTAAATTCCAAAAGGGTGCTAAGTTTCGTTAAGGCCAAGGGCCTCCTCATGCTACTAATAAGGGGTTTGCCAATGACCTCCCTAGGCTTCAAGGTGTAGGTGGAATGGCTCCTAATGATGTGTTCCTTAAATATGGAAGAAGCCATGGAGGCCCATGTTTGAAGGGTTCTAATGCATGCTATAAATATGGGGAACTTGGTCATAAGAAGGTAGATTGTCCAAGAAACCATGGCAAGGACTGGGGTGCTAACGCAGTTCCATTGGGAAGAGGTTGTCCTTAAGGTGGTGCCCCAAGACACAATCAATTTTATACTCTACATGGAAGTCAAGGAGTTGGTGAGGTCCCCGATGTTGTTACTGGTTTGTTGAAAATCTTTGACTTTGATGTGTATGCTTTGATTGATCTGGGTGCCACTCTTTTCTTTATTACTCCTCTTATTGCTAAAAAGTTCCATGTTGTTCCCGAGTTGTTGCATGAGTCGTATGAAGTGTCTACTCCTATTGGTGCCTCTATTGTTGCTAGGAAAGTTTGCAGGAGTTGTCCTATTTGCATTTTGAATAAGTTGTTGCCTTGTGATCTTTTTGAATTAGACATGGTAGACTTTGATGTCATTCTTGAGATGGATTGGTTGTATGCCTACTATGCTTCTATTAATTGTAGAACCCATAGGGTCTAATTTCCTAATGAACCCATCCTTGAGTGGGAAAGTCAAGATATGGTGGTCAAGGGTAGATTCATTTCATGTATTAAAGCCCATAAGTTGATTTCTAGCGGGTGTTTGTATCATCTTGTGGAGGTTTAAGATGTGGAGTCCAAGGTCCCTTCCATTGATTTAGTCCCCATTGTACACGAGTTTCTTGATGTCTTCCCAAATGACCTTCCTGGTGTCCCTCCCGAAAGGGAGATAGACTTTGGCATAGATCTTTTTCCCGATACTCAACCTATCTCCATTCCCCTTACCGTATGGGCTCAACAGAGTTGAAGGAGTTGAAAGAGAAATTGAAAGGTTTATTGGAAAAGGGATTTATTAGACCTAGTTATCACCTTGGGGTGCTCCGGTATTGTTTGTTAAAAATAAGGATAAGTCACTTAGAATGTGCATTAATTACCGATAACTCAATAGGGTCACTATAAAGAGTAGATATCCTCTTCCAAGAATTGATGATTTGTTTGACCAGTTACAAGGGACTAGCTTGTTTTCTAAGATTAATCTTTGGTCTGAATATCATTAAGTGAGGGTGAGGGAGTGTCATATTCCCAAGATGGCTTCCGGACTAGATACGAGCATTATGAATTTGTGGTGATGTTCTTTGTGTTGACTAATGCACCGACCATCTTCATAGACCTAATGAATAGGGTCTTCAAACCCTACCTTGATTCCTTTGTTGTGGTGATGATATTTTAATCTATTCACATAGTAGGGAGGAGCATATGGGCCATTTGAGAGTTGTGTTGCAAAGATTGATGGAGGAGAGATTGTATGCTAAATATGACAAGTGTAAATTTTGGTTGAAGGAGGTCGTATTTTTGAGTCATGTGGTGTTGGGGGATGGTATTAAAGTGGATCCTAAGAAGACGATGTGATTAGGAATCGGCCTAGTCCATTGACCCCGTCGGATATTAAGAGTTTCTTAGGCCTTGCGGATTACTATAGAAGGTTTGTGAATGGGTTCTCCTCAATTGCTTCCCCTATGACAAAATTGACTCAAAAGAAGGTTAAGTTTGTGTGGACCGATGAATGTAATAAAAGCTTCCAAACATTGAAAGATTTGCTTCCCCTATGACAAAATTTACTCAAAAGAAGGTTAAATTTGTGTGGACCGATGAATGTGAGAAAAGCTTCCAAACATTGAAAGATAGGCTTATGTTAGCTCCTATATTGTCACTATCGGATGAGCTTGAGGGTCTTGTTGTGTATTGTAATGCATCTAGAATTGGTTTGGATTGTGTTCTTATAACACCCCACACTTGCCTAGGAATATCCCCATAATCGTAATTCCCTCATATCTCAAATCGTGGATATTTAAACATCCCTCCATGTAGCTCATAAAGACCCTATGATGTATCTTTTTTCAGTATCTCAAAATCCATGCAAAAGTTCACAAATTTGACAGCATATTTTGTTCAGAGGGCCAAATTGCATGGGAAAATGAGTACCTATAAGGTATACCTTGTTTGTGCTAAGAAAAATATTTAGTAGCTATCCGCGACAGGTCCGCGACGCGAACCTAACGTGGACCAGTTCAAAAACTTTTGAAGTTTGCTCTTTTTCACTCCAGGGAAATTGGGTAATAACCCTATACCTATACACACAAAGATCCCTCATTGTCTAGCCATTTTGAGCCCTAAAAACCAACCAAAAACCTTTTGAAATCCTCTTTAATCTTCATTAAATTCTCCATCCATTCTCGAGGTTTTTAAGAAGTCTTGTTGAAATTCAAGGAAACCAAGTCAAGCCCCAAGTCCTCCTCAAGATTCAAGAGTCCCAAAACTTATCCGGATCTAAGTATTTCATTCAAGCTTCAAGTCTCCATTTCAAATCTTCTTCAAGAAACTCTCTAAAGTCAAGGTATGAAGGGTTTAGCCATTGGGTTCTTCCACCCATGGTGCCCTGACCTCTTTTTACTCAATTTGCATGATTTAAAGTTGATGTTACAAATGAGTTTACTATTATGAACATGTTTATGAACTATGTAAATGCTATGTAAATTTGTGATTATTTTGCTACGTTATGAGCTATAAATCTTGGAGCTATTGTAAGATTTGATAAGGGGTCTTGGTGTATATTACTTGAGGGTGTTGCAATGTGTTGATTGATGATTTTACAATGAATTTTCTTTCATGATTTCATCTCTAAATTACATGACCTTTTACCCTCATTACAGACCCCTAAGTGTTTGATAAAATGTTCGGTTATGATTTCTTGAGAAATTGAAGATCTAAAGCATGAGATATGATTTGAGTGAGTATATTATTATGAAATGAGCTTACGTACATAATGAATTCAATTTAAAGTGTCACACACTAGGGTGATGGATGCTATAATCACTAACCTACCAAGGGGTTTGTACTTTGGAAATCTAACAAAGTAGGGTGATGGGTGCTATCATCACTAACCTTGATGAGGGGTTTGTACCTCACATACTAGGGTGATGGGTGCTATCATCACTAACCTACCAAGGGGTTTGTACCTCACACACTAGGGTGATTGGTGCTATCATCACTAACCTACCATGGGGTTTGTACTTTCAAAATCTAGCTTGGTCTCTTCTACACATATGATATCCTATATGAGCATGAGTTACGTAAGCATATTATTACTTATGCATTGATCATACATTACATATTTTATATTATGCCTATTGCTTAATATTATACATTTTGATTATGATGCCTATCTACTGTTACATTGCATCCTATATACTATTACATTCAAACGTACTAATCATACTCTATGCCTACATGATGCCACCATGTAGGAACTGGTGCCCAAGTTGATCATCCTCCTCTACGCGGCTAATTTGGTGCTATTCAAGCTAGTTGGTGAGTCCTCCACTCCTGGGACCTAGTCTATGTTTCTTCTATTATATATTGCGACATTCATCTTTATTGTTAGTTTTGACTATGAGGGTGATCCAGGTTACTTTGTCTTGTCCCTCCGCTCTTATCTATGTATTAGAGGTGTTTGTTGGACATATTATGTATCTATGATATGAGTTTAACTCTTACCTATTGACCATGATATTGTGTAAGCTTTTCCCTCAGCCCCGGTTTCCCCATTCTTTTATCTTTGATGCTTGATTTATTGCTTCTATGACCAAGGATGTGTAATGATGCTTTATGAGGCTTGCTTGTGGTCCCTTCGGGTTCCCCTTATGCCTTGTCATGTCTAGCACCTAGGCTTGGGTCGTGACAGTGACAATGCAAAATCGTAAGGTCATAGTCTATGCTTTTAGGCAACTCAAAGTGCATAAAAGGAATTACCCTACCCATGATATAGAGTTAGCTGTCATTGTGTTAGCATTGAAGATATGACATCATTATTTGTATGGGGTGCATGTGGATATCTTCACCGATCATAAGAGCCTTCAATATGTCTTCACTAAAAAAGATCACAACTTGAGACAAAGAAGGTGGCTAGAACCCTTTAAGGACTATGACATGAGAGTGTATTACCATCCGAGTAAGGCAAATATTGTGGTGGATGCTTTGAGTCAGGTGTCTATGGGTAGCCTAACTCATATGGATGGTGGTGATAGGGAGATGACTAGGAGGTGCATAGATTAGCTAGATTGGGGGTCAAGTTGGAAGATAGTAATGGTGTAGTTGTTGTTGTTGGTTCTAAATCTTCCTTGGTTGATGAGGTGATAGAAAAACAAGATCTAGACTCCTCCTTCCTTGAATTGAAGCCTTTGGTGAAAGAGGGCAAAATAGAGGTTTTCCCCCAAGAGGGAGATGTGGCCCTTAGATACCAAGGTAGGTTGTGTGTGCCATGTGTTGATGGTTTGAGGGAGAGAATTCTTGCTGAGGCCTATAACTCTTCTTACTCTATCCACCCCGGTTCCACCAAAATGTATAAAGACTTGAGGGACGTGTATTGGTGGGGAGGCATGAAGAGGGACATTGCCAAATTTTTTTCTGGTTTCCATAATTGTCAACAAGTCAAAGCCGAGCATCAAAGGCTGGGTGGCCTAACCCAAGACATAGAGATTCCTACTTGGATGTGGGAGGTCATTAATATGGACTTTGTGGTTGGGTTGCCCAAGACTATATATAGGCTGAAGAGTATGCAAGGTTGTACATCCATGAGTTAGTGAGGTTACATGGGGTTCTTTTATCCATTATATCAGATCATGGTGCATAATTTACTTCATACTTTTGGAGGTCTTTTCAAAGGGGTCTTGGTACCAAAGTTCACCTTAGTATGACCTTCTACCGTCAAACAGACAACCAAGTCGAAAGGACAATTCAAGCACTTGAGGATGTGCTTAGGGCTTGTGTTTTGGAGCTTAAACGTAGTTGGGATGACCAACTTCCATTGATTGAGTTTGCCTACAACAATAGCTATCACTCTAGCATCGGTATGACTCCTTTTGGGGCTCTTTATGGGAGACGTTGTAGATCATTAGTGGGTTGATTTGAGGTTGGAGAGGTGGCTTTATTGGGGTCGAATCTGGTTATAAATGCTCTTGAGAAGGTTAGGAGGATTAGGAAAAGGTTGAGGATAGCCCAAAGCCGTCAAAAATCCTATGCTGATGTGAGAAAAAAGGACCTTGAATTCAAAGTGGGTGATTGGGTCTATTTGAAGGTTTGTCTAATGAAAGGTGTGGTCCATTTTGGTAAAAAGGGAAAGTTGTGTCCAAGGTATAATAGTCCTTATGAGGTGAGAGAGAGGATTGACAAGGTAGCTTATGTGTTGAAGTTGCCTAGTGAAATAAATTTGGTTCATCCGGTATTACATGTTTCTATGTTAAGCAAGTGTTTTGGTGATCGTAATGCCATTGTGCCTCTTGATGTTATTGGTGTTGTTGAGGATAGCTTGACTTATGAGGAGGTTTTGGTTCACATCTTGGATATACAAGTAAAAATATTGAGGAGCAAGGAGGTGGCATTCGTTAAGGTCCTTTAGAGAAACCATCAAGTTGAAAGTGCTACATGGGAGGCCAAAACGGACATGCAAAAGCGGTATCCTCATCTTTTTCACTTCACTCAAGCCTAAGGTACTAATACTAAGTCCCATATGTGATTTCAAGTCTTACATTTCAGCCACTATGTCATTCATATGCATTCATAATTGAGAATTTAAAATTGGTGTTTTACATGTTATGTTGCATTCTTGTTGGGGATGATTTATGCATGATCACTCTTGTCTTGTATGTCTCTTTTACATTCATGGATGAATGTTCCCAAGGGAAAGATATTGAAATGACCCCCCAAAGTGCCCAAAAATGTGCCTTGGAATGCTTAAAATTTTAATTTCCATATATCTCAAAATTCATTCGTTATTTTGCAAATCCAACTCATATTTTGTGATCAGGGGGTCAAAATTATATGAAAAAGGGTCTAACCCCTTTAAGAACGATAGATTAGCAATTGCAAATTTTTAAGTGATGATTTTCTGAGAGTAATCCACGCCCCTGGCATGACACGCCAAGAGCGCGCTCATGTACAATTTTGCCTCCGCGTCCTCTTCGCAATTCAGAAAGGTGTATTTTCCCTAACAATGTTTTCCTGTGTAGTCCAAATATTCTAAGGGTTGGTCTCAAGTTTTTCAAAATGTATTTTCATCTATACTTAGCCAAATTTCACCCTTATATCATTATAAATATTTTTCAATACTCCCCAAAATACTTAGCCATATTTTCACTCCAAAAATCAAGTCCCAAAAACCTTATTCGGAATTAAGGATTGCCTTCAAGCTTCAAGTCTCCATCTTCAATCTTCACCAAGAGCTTCTCCAAAGCTAAGGTATGTGGTGTTAAACCATTGGGTCCTTTCTAAGCCTTCTTTTTACTAATATTGCATGATTTAATGTTGATTGTACATGTGAGTCTTGTATATTGAGAAATTTACTGCACAGTGATTTTATTCATGAATGTATGGTTGTTTAAGTATATTTTGAGCTCTAAATCTTGGATCCAATGTTGTATTTGATGAGGGGTTTTGATGTGAATATCTTTGGGGTGTTGCAAAATGTTGATTGATGGTTTTACTGTAGATTTTTTTGCATAATTTCATCTCTAAATTGCATAGTCTTTTACCCCCGTTTCACACCCCTCAAGTGTTTGATAAAATATCTAGCTAGGGTTTCTTGAGGAAATGAAGGTCCAAAGTATGAGATATAATATGAATGATGTTATGATGATGAAATGAGCTTATGTATATGATTATTACTATATTAAGTGTTGCACTAGAGTATTTGATAAATCCTATATAAAGTGTTACACTAGACTACACCCAATCCGGACGGGGAGGGGGGGGGGACAAGAGCCTGGGTAACCATGTTGGGGTTTTATACCTATCAACCATGCTAGGGGTTTATAGTTTGTCACCATGTTGATAAGGTACGATTATCATCAACCATGTGAGGGGTTTATACCACACAACCACCAAGGGGTTTATACCACACAACCACCAAGGGGTTTATACCTTGAATGACTAGCTTGGTCTCTTCTACACATATGATATCTGGATGAGCTACTTAAGTATGTTTTACTTATGTATTGAACATACATGTCATATTGCTATATGATGTCTATTATCTAATGTATGCATTTTGAGTATGATATCTATCTATTGTTGCATTGCGTCCCTCATACTTAGTACATTCAAATGTACTAACACATACTCTTGCCTACATGATATCACCATGTAGGGACCGATGCTCAAGTTGATCCTCCTCCTCCACATGGCTAGATCGGTCCTACATAAATCTAGTTGGTGAGTCCTCCACTTTGGGGACCTTAGTCTATGTTGCTATTATCTATGTATTGAGACACTTTCTTATGTTTTATTTTGTCTATGAGGGTGAGCCCGATTACTTTGTCTTGGCCCCTACTCTATCTATGTATCTAGAAGTGTTTGTAAGACAAGTTATGTATCTATGTTATGATCTCTGACTCCTTGGCCCTTATTGATGTTGTTTTGCAAGCTATCCCTTAGCCCCTTTGCCCCTTAATCTTATCTTATGTTTTTTTGTATGCTTTCGCGACTAATAATGTGTAATGATAAGTTGAAAGGCTTGATTGGGATTCCTTCGAGTTTCCATTCTCCGTGTCACATCTAGGCCCTAGGCTTGAATCGTGATAAATACCATGTGAGGGTATAGGACATCCTATTTGTTGATCCAAAATTAGTAACATAAGTCCTCTTTTTGGGACAATAGTAAATATTCAATTTTATGGTTCAATCCTCTGCTACTCTTGCTACTTAGTTATTGAGTTTGAGTTGGACTTACTCTTATTCAATTTGGTGCTTAATACTCCTCCCAAGACTCAATATGCTCATACGACATCAATCCTATGGTTTACTCATTCACTAGTCTCATTGGATATTTGTCAACTCAATTTATCATATCAACTATCAAATCCTTGGTTACATTCTTTTAATGTTCAATGCTTGAGTCATAAAGACTTTATCATGCATAATTCTCACTCATAGAGTTCAGGAAAACAAAAGTAGTGTTAAAAGCATTTAGGGTCTCCAGAGACTCTTTAGGCTCAAATTATACTCATTCATACCCATTTAAGTGAAATATGTTAAAGTAGAAAGAATTCATGCTAGGGTTCATGTTGTAAGGCAAAATCATCTATTTCAAGTATTTAATTCATAAAAATAGTAATTCATGAAAGATCATATAAGAATACATTAGGAATTTGGGGAAACCTTCAAAAGCATTCATGGGATACTCAATTTGCTCACAGCTCTATCAATTCAGATTAAGGGGCATATAGTAGAACATAATCTATGCTTTGGTTAGCCTTACATACTTGGAAATTTTGAGTCTTGGAACAACTTGGAAAACTCACAAGATTATCTTCAGACCCTAATCTTTTTCTCCCTTAATACCTTGCTGTAAGTTAGGGAGGTTATTTTTAGCAAAAAAAGGTTAAATTGATATATTTAGGTGTAAAAATGTCAAGTTTAGGCTTTCGATAGGTGAGAAAAGTCCAAAATAACCTTCTTAAAAAGCTGTCAAATTTGTCCATGTGACCACCTATAGCTCATAGAAACTTCCACGGTTTGTAGGAACCATTCCGTAAACTTTTGTGCATATTTTTGGGTCTCTGGATCGATTTCACGAGGCCAATCTATAACCTGTAGAAGTTTCTACGATCTGTAGATGAGTCTGTTAAATCTGGGACCAAAAAATAGATTTTCAATAATTTTTACCATGAGTCAGCAGATGGGGCATAACTCACCATGATCCACAATAGGTTTCGTAGGTACACCCCTGCTCTAGCATTCTGTAGTAAAACGGCCATAACTTTTGACTCCAAACTCTAATTGATGTGAAATTAGTTGTGTTGGAAAGCTAATTAAAATAACTTTCATTTGGTAGGTCATGAGACATTCAATTCTTTGTGTTCTAAGAGTTATGATCATTTGAAATTGATTCTTATATAATCTAACACTAAAAACTCAATTTATAGGAAGGATTTGAACTTGGCTAAGTATTATAGGTCCTTTATGACCCTAATTCACTTCCCATATGTAAGAATGAGTCTTGTAGCATAGGTGAATGTAATAATAGAGCTATGGGGTCTTACATCAGGACTTAGCTAAGTTCCTTATGTAAATCCCTAGCCAATCTTAAGCCACTTGAATCATCAAGCTGAGGGTCTAATAAACTTCCCCTGACAGATGAACTCATCATCTTCAATGAGGCAGAATTGAACTACGACACAATGATGAACTTTTCTCCCAAGTTGCATCACATGGTTGCTTTCTTTTCCATTGAACCAGGAACTAAATCTGCCTATTCTTCTTATTTTATCCCAAAGTCCTATGATCTAGAATCTTCTCAATCTATTCTTCAAACTGTGATTGCGTAATAGGAGGAGCACTTATAGTCTCTGACATTATTGGATCCTCAACATCTTCATGGAAAGACCTTAGATACCTCAGATGAAATATAGGGTAAATCTTCAGTCTTTTTGGCAAGTTCAACTGGTAAATAACTTCACCTACTTTTTCTACAACTTTGAAAGGTGTGCCATGTTTTGAAATCAGCCCATGAAGAATAATCTTGATATTGATTTTTTCCATATTTGTGGAGTAAATTTTAGAAATACTTTGTCTCCAACTTGGAATTCCAAGGGATGCCAACATTGATTAGCATATGTTTTCATCTGCTTTGCTTCCTTCCTTAAGCTATATTGTGCTTCATCTAGCAACATTTGTTTTTCTAGTGCATACCTATAAGCAACATGAAATTTATCTTGTGACTTAGATTTAGTGACTGCCAATGGTGTGTTAGGTTACATGCTCAATACCAACTCAAATAGACTATTCGCTGATAGTGAAGACGTGTGCAAGTTGCAACAAAATTATGGACTATCTAACAACTCAAATTAGTTCCTCTGACTTGCTATCAGATAGTGCTTAAGATATTCCTCGAGTAGATGATTAGTCCTTTCAATCAGTCCATCAGTTTGTGCGTGATTTGCCATTGATTATTTCAAATTAATGCCCATCATAATAAACATAGCAATCCAAAACTAATCAGTAAACCTGGCATCATAATCACTCTCAATATCAATAGGACACCAAACATTTTCACAAAATACTTATAAATTAACACAGTAGCTATTTCAGAAAAACATAAGGCATGGGCAGCAACAAAGATTTTGTATGTTGAGAATTTGTCAACCACAACCATGATCGGCGCCTTTCCTTCCACTTTTGGGAATCTACTAATAAAGTCCATTAAAATAGAAGCTCATAGACACTCCTCGACGGGTTGAGGTTGTAACAAACTAGGTTCCTTCTTTTATTCAATCTTGTCTAATTGACATAATATACATGAGTTTACATAGGTCTTAATATTGGATTTCATCTTTGGCCAAATATAACTTTAATATAGCAACACCGTCATCCTTTTAACACCCAAAGTCCATCATAAACAGAATCACGTGTTTTATTTAGGAGTTTCCTTCGCAGCCCATCACCTTGAGGAACAATGATTCTCTTCCCTTTTGAAATACAATATATCATCCTAAATCCAATGCCGTCTAACTGTTCGCTCTTTCACATGGTCCATTAACTTAACATATAATAAATCACAAGAAAGTTAGATTCAAGTCTAGGGATTACATAAAAAATAACTAATACCTCTTTGTAGATCAATGTATCAGCCACTTGAGTTTGTTTTCTTGGATTATGCATCCACATGAAGTCATACTTTGACAATATCTCTTGCTATCTAGCCTACTTCAAACTCAATTTTTATTGAGTTTCTAAATATGAATTAACCACATTGTTGGTCTTTGACAATGAATTTTGGTCTCAGCAGCTCACCTTCTAGATTTAAAGACAATAAAGTATTGCCATGTCATGATCCGACCTTTCAGGTCATGATAGCGCCTGTTAGATCCCACCTACAGGCAAGTCAACCCAATATTTGTAATACCTGTCCTAATAACAAAGCATAATTATAGCTAACAACATACAATATAAGCCAAGAACAACCTATTGTAGGACTTGAAAATCATCTATACAGAGCTACCATAGACTCAAAATAAATATATATATATATATACACACACACACACAACCAGAATAATACAATACAAAAACAAGCCAAACTAGATATATACAAGGCCAACATTTGAAGTCTCCTGAAGTGCCATGATATCCCCAGATCGGCGAGTCACGGCTAGAACTAGGACCTGCACCATGATCAGATACAAAAAGTAGGGATGAGTACCCGTGAAAGGTACCCAGTAGGCATTATCAACTAACTGAGTGAATATAGTAAATTCGATAAGAAAACTATAATAAAATGCCACAATACTAGCTCTCTGAACCATAGTAAAATGCTAAGAATGTCTATAGAACCATGGAACCACAACTGACGAAACTAAGCAATGTACAATGATACCAACTGATAGGACCCGAAATAAAACACAACTATCACACGGTTGAGGTGTAGTGTTATACTTGGGTGTAAGGCCCTAGTGTCTATGCCTGTACACCAACTGGGCCCCCATAAGCTTAGAAGGTACACCACTCACAAAATAGGGTGTATAATTGTATGGGGTACATGAATTAGTAATTGATGCTATGAGATCTAAATCAGTGCACAACACAGTATCATATAAGGACTCAAAATTCTAATTCAAAATCCCCAATTTGATATAAATAAGAGGTAATTAATAGGAAAAGAAGATTTTAGCTCGAAATAACTTACCTAATAGATTCCACTTGAAATATCCTCTAGTAAACTCTTTAAGTTAAAAAATAGTAAATGAGGTTTAAATCTTTGAATTTAATTCGATATACTAAGCCTCTGATGTCACAAAAATGTCCTCTCTTAAACGACACCCCTTAATGAAGTGGGCTTCACTTTTGCGAAGGGTTGACCCTTTTGCAGCCACTGCTTAAGTGAACAGTGTTCCAAAAGCAATAGTCACTCAAGCAGTGGCTGGCACTAGATACCAGCAAGCAAAATTCAACTGACATGAAAATTATAATATCAACTCTTAAGATTCATTCGGAATCCCATGAACATAAATTAGATATGCAACCCTACTAAATTCGATATTCCAAACTCCATAAAATAGTCAGAAATTAAACCGAGGTCTTCTTAATCTAGAGCCCAGTTAGTCACAACTAGGACAACATAAGGCACAAAAATACCAAAGAACTTATTGAACATTCAAAAATTATAGCAAGGCTCATTCTAGGGCTAAAATCATCTCCCAGAACCAATGGAACCATCAAAGTTCCACTCCGAGTACCCAAATTCAAAATGTTGACCGAAGTCAAACCATAGTCAAAGTTTAATTTAATTTCCAATTTTGAACTTCAAATCCATATAACAAGTCCGAATATAATTCCAACAACTCTCCTAGACCATTTTTCATATTTTGGAACTAATGAAATTGATGGAATTTTATTTTGAGATGTGAAACACCAAATGACTTTAATATTTAAAATTAGCAACTTAAACTCAACTCTTTAGCAAAAACTCATTTATTCACAAGATTTTCAAAAATCAATTTTCAATACCAACCAAATATGACTTGGGGCAACTACTAGGTTGGGTAAAATGATACTTTTTCTAAAAATACCAAAAAATAATCTTTACGTACATTATAGAACGAAAGGTCATTCTAAACCAAACTCGATGTTCCATAGCTAATCGCGATGAAGGAACCTTCATTCGGGCATGATCTATCAGAAAGTTAACCGAAGTCAAACTTGGGTCAATTTTGAAAGGCCAAAACTTTAAACGGCTCAAACTCACATCGTAACCTTTGGAATTTAAGCTTGCATATTTCTAACCTAAAATGGTCATTTAAGAGCAATAGGACTGTTAGCATTCTATTCTAAGATGATTTATCTGCATTTTTTCACCAAAGTTAATTTTACAAGTTATAAAGGCCTCAAAGTATGAAAATTATATCAAATCCAAATGAATGACCAGACAATTAAACTATTAGTAATATATATATATATATATATATATATATATATATATATATATGTGTGTGTGTGTGTGTGTGTGTATGTGAATGTGTGTGTGTGACTTTTTAAAGTTAAAAACTTAAAACCAAACTGACACAAGTATAGTCAAATCTTTTTTCCTTGATTTGAATCAATTTATGATATGATGAAATTTTTCGATTCGATCTAGTTCACCCCCTAGTACTTATATACAAATTTATGTACTATGGAGTTGGATGGACTCACTTAAAGTTTCACGCCTCGTGAGGGTACCCTAGGTGTAGCCTGCACTAAAGGACTATTGCTAGTCCCTAAGCGAATCACTTGGCCTCGTCGTCACATCTTACTCGACAGCGAAAGAATACTCATGTAAAACATTAAGGGAAAGATAAAAATATAGTAAAATATTCTCAAAGGACTAGATCAAGTTTAACAAAAGAAGTAAACAACAAATACTTTACTCAAGTTCTATGAAACCTCTACTCTAAATGTCTAGATGGTTCCATGAAAAGCCATGACTATGCAACTCAAAGCAAATAAAGAAACTGATAAAGTGAAAGAAAGGCTCCTTCGAATAGTAAGGAGGGCTCACCAAATCTCTGGAACTCTGAACATCAACGATATGCCTGCTGAAGTCCTTTATCTCCTGTATCTGCATGATAAAATAATGTTGTGCTGAGTGGCGTCAGTAAATGGAATGTACATATGTAAAATAGCTCAAAAAATAGGTAAGGCTCAGACCAATCAATTGACTCAACTCAATACCTAACTCCTCATCTCATATCTCAACTCAAATAAGTGATGCAAGTTCTATAAAGTTTTGAAATCGTGCTTTAGAGTTAGACTCAGTGATTTAGACATCTCAATTCAACAATCATGATATGCTTAATTCAAGTGCTTACTTAGAAGCTTCTCTAATCGACATAACTCTCCACCCCATCATGATGAAAAGACGTCATTGCTATGTTCGTACTAAACTTGCCATGGAATAGGATGTCAACCTCTACCTCGCTCTCTTGGATCCAAAGAGAATGTCCATATATTAGGACATAGGCCACCAGAATTATCCTATGTGACCATCCTACACTGACAACATAGTTCTGGGGGTGCTCCTTAATCACCCAACTCGGTGCTTAATACTTCTTCCAAGACTAAAACATGTTCATAGAAATTAGCTCAAACTCATCTCAAACAAGTCAACTTAGTTCTCAACAACTCAACTCAATTACTCAACAACTCAATAACTTGGGGCCATCCTTCATGCAAATGCAACTCAAGACACTAACTCACATCGTGTAAGACTCTCACAAATTATGGTCAAATGACATCATATCATCCATACTCAACACATAAAGCATAGTAGATATCCATTGAATGCATATATGAAGCAAGGAAACATGCTTCTCATTTTTAACTTACTTAGTTTAGAAGGTTAGGTTCATAGTTTTCAATTTAGTAAGCAATGAAAAATACTAAGTTTAAGGTTAGGGTGTCAAGCATTCGAAATATATTCATATTTTATAGTAATAATGATGCAATTCATAATTTTAACTCAAATTTGTTCATGGAACTCATACATGTACAAGAATTTAGGACTCATGATTCCCAAGATTTAGAATACACAATTAATACTCATGATCTTATCTCATGTAGATAGATCCAACGCTTTAGGTAGCCTTACATACCTGGAATTGAAGAAAACTTCAACATTGACCTCAAGGACTCTCGCTTCTTCTTTTTCTCCTTCAAGAACTCTAACCTAGTTTGTGCGTTTAGAGGCTTTAGAATGGGGTTTAGAGACCCTTTTGTTTTACTAAAATAACTTAATAAATTATGATTTATGTTTTTGAGGTGTTGAAAAATGTCTAGAATGCCCCTTATGAAATAAAAGAAGAAATTTCACTTAGGAATGGCCCAGTCCACGATGCGGACTTGGCGCTGACTAGTGTATTTTTCCCAAAATATTTTGAATGAGTTTTTCCAATCTCATCGAAAAAATGAAAAAAATTATAAGTGTGGGTCAACGACCAAGGCGCATCACAGCCCTAACGCATACTAACACTGTTTCGATTATCGAATCGAAAAATAATTTTTTGATCTGGTTGCTCTAAAAATTGTCAAAGATCATTTTCCCACTCAATTTTTCATGCTAGTCTGGATTTGCAAATGGAGCATGGAAAGATACATTATGTGCACATCTCTCCTCTAGGGGTATTTTAGTAATTTTATCGGGCATTATATTATCTCCTATTGGGATCATTTATCCTCGAATGATTAGTTGAGGTGGGCATGAATGCACAAATAGACTCGAGACTCATCTCATTACTTAGTCATCACTCAAACTCTCTCGACTCCTCAATGGCTTCAATAAACTATACTTAGACTCAAGAACGGGCACATCAACTCAAGAATAAAAATATCAATTTAGTTAAGGATAGGGACATTGCGTTCAACATCCTCATCATTGGGTACAAATAGGTGCAGGTATTTTGCTCTTATATCCTCCTCAGCTTCCCATGTGGCTTTCTCAATGAATTGATTTCTCCACAAGACTTTGATTGAGGCGATCTCTTTGGTCCTCAACTTGCAAACCTGACGATCAAGGATTTGAATTGGAACCTCTTCGAAGGAAAAGATATCCTTTCTTACAATATTCTTAGTGGGGATCGCCAAGGCAGGATCTCCCAAGCACTTCTTTAACATCGAGACGTGGAACACCGAATGAATTGCGTCTAACTCAGAAGGCAACTCTAACTCATAAGCAACCATTCTAATCCTCCTCATGATCTGGTATGGGCCAATATAGCAAGGACTCAATTTTTTCTTATTCCCAAACCTCATGATGCCTTTCATGTGTGACACCTTCAAGTACACCCAACTACTCACCTCGAACTCTAAGTCTCTTCTCCTCAAATTGGTGTAAGACTTTTGGTGACTATGTGCAACTTTCAACCTCTCTTTATGACCTTAACCTTCTCTGTTGATTGGTGTACAAGATCAGGTCCAATCAACTCAGCTTCTCTGACCTCAAACTAGCCAATTGGTGATCTACATCTCCTCCCATACAAGGCCTCATAGGGGGCCATTCGAATGCTTGCATGATAACTATTGTTATATGTAAATTCAATCAATGGTAGATGGTCATCCCAATTTCCTTTGAAGTCAAAGACACAAACTCTCAACATGTCTTGTAATGTCTGAATGGTATTCTCGGCCTGGCCATCTGTCTGTGGATGGAAAGCTGTACCCAGATTTACCTTTGTAACCAATCCCATTGTTGCGTCCTAGCACACGCAAGTACACGTGGTCAAAACAAGCAATATATTGTCCTTATTTAAAGGACCAAATTATCGTACCAAAGGGATTCAATGTACATTATTTAATGTTTCGAGTTATAATGTTTGTAAGACGATAAAAGGATATATTTGAGAAATTGTGTATTAAAATAGCTAGACTTGAAACTAAACTAGTAAACTTGCAAATAAAATAAGATTATTTTTATCATGTATTTTACATGTTCAATACTGCGAGATTCTGGGATTGTAACCTTAACGACGTCGTATTAATCTCGAATTTAACACTTATATTTGGGCAGTGATTATCAACTTGCAGGGTTAAAATTACCAAATCTTGGTTGCACACCTCCGTTTGCCTATTCCTATTATTTGCCTAACTACATCGTTGAGTGGGGATAAACAATATAATAGAAATGCATTAATATTATTTTTCTGCATATTAAATCAAGCTTGGTGTAAAGGTAGTTGTCACAAATCTCCAATACACAAATCATCTGATTATTTTAGTTGAACTAGCTCCCTACATTATTGTGTTCTTATGCATTCCAACATCTTTCAAATTCACAATGCAAAATATATTCATTTCCATTAGAGATCAAGCTAAGAAATGTAGATTTAAATAATATAAAAATAATCATAAAAACCAATAAATAAGCATTAAAACTCAAAGATTAATACATTATTTATGGCTACAGTCCCAGAAAATGGAAAGATTAGCCACTCCTGCTAATCATACACACCAATATTACAATTAAATTCATAAGAAAATACAAAAGTGGAGAGAAATCTGACCAAAAATGGTGTTTCCATAGTGACCAACCACCTCCACAGCTCACACAAAACTTATAATAGTGGATGCCAAGGTTTACAAGTTCTTCATGACTTTTATAGCCCACAAAATCCGACTTTTTATGCGTTTTCCCTTAAGTTTGTGATGCACTTTAGTATTATATTAATAAAATTCTGCGTACAATATTAACTGGACCAAAAAGTCAGCAATTTCACACTAGTCCAAGATGCGGACTAGTGTTATTTCTGTTACTTTTCCATCTATCATGTTGAAAACCAATTCTCCAGTGAATTAAAATTGGTTTGCAATGTGCCTTGGTCGCGAACCAAGTATTGCAATTTTTCCTTCCTTGTTTTCTTGTATGGGTTGCCATCCTTTGCTCTAGGTCTCATTCCAGAATCTTAAGACCTGATAAAAATCAATAAAAACACAAATCTGAGGCATAATTTGTTCAGTGTTAACAAAATACACAAAATCCTATTAAAATACCTAAAACTCTACAGATTTACCCTCGGACTTAACTCTATTCATATGATGTTTGCTTATTTAGGCGTGTAAATATGCCTAAGATTACCCATCTGGAAAGATCTCCAAAATTGGGAGGTAAATTAAGCTCCTTTATCTGAGAAGATGGATAAAGGAACTCCATCCAACCTCACAATCTCTTGGATATACAACTTGGCATACTCCTCCGCAGTGTTAGTCATCTGGACTGCCAAGAAGTGAGCCAATTTAGTCATCTTGTCCATTATCACCCATATTGAATTGTGCTGCCTTTGGGATCTTGGTAGATCAATAATAAAGTCCATGTTGATCATCTCCCATTTCCATTTAGAAATTCCAATGTTCTGAGCCAGTCCATATGGCTTTTGATGCTCAACTTTCACATGCTAAAAATTCGGGCACTTTGAAACAAACTCAACAATATCCATCTTCATTCCACTCCATTAATTGACTTCTCTCAAGTCATTATACATCTTGATGGAGCATGGATGAATGGAATACCTAGAGACATGAGCTTCAACCATGATTCTTTCTTGAACACCATCAATATTGGGAACACATAACTTACTGTGGTATCTCAATACCCCATTACCCCCTTTGGAGAAGACCATCACTATCTGTTTGTGGACAAACTCCTTCAATTGGAGTATAATAGGATCTCGATCTTGAGTCTCTTTCACCTCTGCCATTAGGGATGATGAAGAGCCACTCTGGACATTGACTCCTTTCTCGTTATTCTCCTCGAGTTGAACTCCCAATCGAGCCAATCTATGCACTTCCCTTACTGACTCTTTCTTTCCTTCCTCGACATGAGCTACCTATTGAAAACCTACTAAGAGTGTCAACAACAATGTTAGTTTTACCTGGGTGGTAGAGAATGCTCATATTATAATCCTTGAGTAAATCCAACCATATCCTTTATCGCAGGTTGAGCTCTCTCTAACTGAAGGCATACTGCAAACTCTTGTGGTCAGTGAATACATCCACATGTATTCCATATAAGTAGTGGTGCCAGATTTTAAGTACAAACACCATCGCCGCCATCTCAAGATCATGGGTCGGATAGTTCCTCTTATGAACCTTAAGTTGTCTGTAAGCATAGGCTATCACCTTCCCTTTCTATATTAACATACAACCCAATCCAACTCTTGATGCAACACAATATATCACAAAGTCCTCCATCCTATCCACCATTGTTAAAATGAGTGTAGTAGTCAATCTAGTCTTCAACTCCTGGAAGCTCTTCTCACATTCCTCAGACCACTGAAACCTGACCTTTTTTTTAGTCAACTTGGTCAATGGCATGGATAGGGAAGAAAATCCATCAACAAATCTGCAGTAGTAGCCTGCCAACCCCAAGAAACTTCTTATGTCAGTTGGAGAGGTCTATCTGGGCTAGTTCTTAACTGCTTCCATCTTCTGGGCATCGACTCGAATACCATTACCAGAAACTACATGGCCTAGAAAGGCCACTAACTTGTGCCAAAACTCACATTTTGGGAATTTCACATACAACTCATGGTCCTTAAGTGTTTGAAGGACAACTATGAGGTGATTGTCATGCTCCTCCCCATCTTTCAAATACACCAGAATGTCATCAATGAACATGATTAAAAATATGTTAAGATATGGTCTAAACTTCTATTCATGAAGTCCATGAAGGCTTCAGAAGCATTTGTCAACCCAAAAGGTCATCCCCAAGAATTCAAAATGACCATATCTAGTCCTAAAAGTTGTCTTTAGAATGTCACATTACCTCACTTTCAACTGATGGTAGCCAAATTTGAGGTCTATCTTTAAGAAACAAGAGGCACCCTGAATTTCTCAAACAAATCATCTGTCCTGGGGAAAGGATATTATTCTTGATTGTGACCTTATTCCATTGCCTATAATCTATGCACATTTTGAGAGATCCATCTTTCTTTTGCACGAACAAGACAAAAACGCCCTAAGAAGAAACACTCAGCCTGATAAAGCCCTTCTCTAACAAGTCCCTCAACTGCTCTTTCAACTCTTTCAACTCAGTAGTGGGCCATCCTATAAGGTGGAATTGATATAGGATGGGTATCGAGTAAAACATCAATCCCAAATTCGATCTCCGTATTAGGAGGAAATCCAGGTAGATCCTCAGGAAACACTTTTAGAAAGTCATTCAACATTGGGACTGACTCAAGAGTAGGAGGTTCAACATCATCTGACTTGACTCGCATGAGATGGTAGATGCACCCTTTAATGATTAATTTTCGAGCTTTAAGTTAAGAAATAAATTTGCCCTTAGGTGTAACAGAATCTCCCCTCCATTCCATAACTGGCTTATTTGAAAACCCAAATTTGGCGGTTCAGGTTCTACTGTCAACATAGGCATAGCAGGCATGAAGCCAATCCATACCAAGGATTACATCAAAGTCGATCATCTCTAACTCAACCAAACCAGCAAGAGTATTCCTTTGGTAGATAGACACCACACAATTCCTATAAACTTTTTTAGCTATGGTAGATTCACTAACAAAAGTAGAAATAGGGAAAAGCTCAAGCAGATACTCAGGAGAAATCTCAAATTTTCTAGCCACATATGGCATCACAAAGGACACCATTACCCCTAGGTCAAGCAAAACATATCAAAGCATATGTGTCATGACATCTGGTGTAACCTCTCGATCTTGACGGCTACCCATTGCATAAAGATAGTTCGTTCCTCCATTTGCCTCTGGTATGACACCTTTCTGGTTACCCTTGGGTGGTGGCATTGTAGTAGAAGACTGTGCCCTATTTTCCCAAAGGGGACGTTCTTTCAGGAAATGACCTATTTGGCTACACTTGTAGCAACCATTTTCTCCATCCTTACACTCTCCTAAATATATCCTGCCACACATTCCATAAGGGACTTTCCTTCTCGACCCAAGGGTCACACTGGCCTACGAACCCTGTGCTCTAAAGTTTGACTGTCCTAGGGATCTTTGATCACACCTGACATTTGGATTCAGCACGTTGGTTGATAAGGGGGCATACCCTAAATGCCTTTTCTGAAAGTAAGACCTGTCCCCCTTATCCTGCTTGTACTAGCTAGACTCGTGCCCTATCGACTTAACTTTCTTATTCAAATATTCTTCTTTTTCTTCTTCTTATCCTCCTCAGTCAGTAATGATGCCTTGCATTCCCTCATACCAAGTTTACCCAAACCAAATATGAATTTCCTTATCCTCGCCCTTATGTCCTAGACCATCTCTGGAGCATACCTGGACAACTTAATGAACTTGAGGCTCTAGCCCTCTTGCTTTAGGTTCATGAACTCTTAAACCTTTGCCTCCCTCAACTGTTTGGGGAAAGAAGTGGTCAAGGAAAGCACTCTCAATCTCACTTCACTCAATAGGCTTAACATCCTCACCCCGACTATCTTCCCACTGGTTATACCAGATGTTTGCCACGTCCTTAAGCTGGTAGAAGGCAAGTTCAACTCCCTTAACCTCAGTCGCATACATAGCCCTCAAGAACTTACACATCTCATCAATAAAATTCTATGGGTTCTCCTCAACTTTTGGCCCGGTATAGACTGGTGAGTTCATCCATAAGAAGTTTCGGAGCCTAGTTGCAGTAGTGAGCTCTTGAGAGCTAGAGCTAGGGGCTAGGGGATCTCGGTTGCTATTTTTGGAGGCCAATAGCTGGGTGAGCATTGTAATGGCTCCTCTAAAGTCTGCGTCTGAGTTGGAGACAGGCTGAGCAGGAGGTGCTTGTGGGACCTAGTGGTCCTGGTAGGTCGACACCGTCCTCTTGTCCCTATTTGAATAGGGACCTCTGGTGGAGGATTCTTAGTATTTGGTTCTCAATATAAAAGATGATTATATTTGGGTATACAATCAACTCTCTCTCACACAAAAGAAATCTTAGGTTGCTTCTAACTGTTATAGACTTGCCCTTAATATTTAAATTTTACCTAGTTAGAATTTCATTTAAAGGATCACTTAGGTCTTTTATTTGGTTGTAATGTAGGCTTAAGGCCGGTGGAATAATTTTCTAGATATGGCTATCAAGGTTCATTTCCCGAGCGCTTAAATCTTACATTACCCTATTTTCCCCTTCTTTTGCACTTTAATATTTTTCATTTCAACATCCTTTATTTGTTCACATAATCTACATACTCAAAATTATCAACAAATATTCAAAAACACTTTACTTTTCTGATTTTTGATTTCTGATTTTTTTGAATAAACCATAAATTTTTACTATTTAGGTTTCAGGTCAGTTGCTAATTCCCTGAATTTTCATGCTAAAGCGCGCAGGATTTAGGATCAAAATGTTGTTAAAAGTCAAAGAAAGGATTCGACTTGAAATGTAGCTAATCAAAGAAAAAGTCTAAAGCTCAACAGATTAACTAAGATGTTTTGATAAATTGGATAAAAAGGCCCAAGTTATTCAGGTTACCAAAGAAATGCCTAGATCATTTCCCTTAAAATTCAATATCTACTAAGTTAATTTAACATACTGGGCAAGTTCTTAATAGCTATAGCAACATAGACTAGCAAATCAGCTCACAATCACATGACACATTTTCATCGTAAGGCAACACTAGATTCACCATTACTTATTTCTCATGAATTAAAAATTAAGCAGATATTCATCAGTACAAATTTCAAGTCTAAGCTATTAGGGACTCAAGAATTTATGCCATCTTAGTTCTCATAGTTTCACATATAACAAATATTTTTACATACTACCAACACTCTAAAATGAGATACTATTTGACACATACTCTTAGGAAGGTCGTCATCCATTTGTCAAAGGGTAATATCACTCAACTCTGACTACCCAAGTAAATAATTGTACTAAAATGCATTAACAACACATATTGACAATAAATTTAAACATACCAAAAACTAATAATCACATAAATAGGGAAAATAATAAAGCTGTCTAATAATAAAAGCAAAAATAATCATATCAAAATAACAAATGCAATTGAAATCCTAATAAAACAATAACATGTATCGAAGTCAGTAACATAAAATACCCAGTAGCATAAAATAGCCCACCAACACTTATACAATAACACTGTCTCCAGTGCTAACCAAAATGAACCAGTGGAATGGGATGTAGTTGCTCAATCCTCCAAAGCTGGGATCTCATCATCATCCTCCGCCTCATCATCCTCCATGTTGCTTTTGTTTGCATCTGGATCGGAGAGAATGTCATCATCAACTGGCTCCACGAACTGAGGCCCGAGGCCCAACATCGGGTGGGCATGATCATTGAGGGGATATTAGACCTCTACCTTGGCAATCTCCTCGGGCGAGACTGGGCAGCCACTCGCCCATAGCATCAGCGTTTCCATCTCGAATATCCGCACCATGACCTATGCATCTCTGCGGGTGCGCTTAGCAATAGTAAGGGTAGTGTGTGAACCAGGCTCCGACCCTTGAATATTGCTTTCAACGCAGGGAGATGCCTCTCTATGGGGGCAATAATCAAGATCCTCGGTGGGCACAACTGCACGTAAACATATCTCAGTAATAATGCCGCCAAAAGTGTACTTGCAAACTTTGTGCCCAGGCCTTCCTCATGGCCGACTTCAGTATCGACCTGAAGTCAAGCTCCATGCCTGTCATTAGTGCGTACACTAGGCAAACTCGATCCCTGGTGACCACTGAGAAGTGCTGGCTTAGAAAGAGTCCATGTGTCACGATCTTAAGCCTGACATGGGCATATTTTTTGCGATGCCCAAATGGAAAGGTCCGATGGAAGCCCCTGTATGCATGTCTATCCGAGCGAGCTGTCGACTGTAGGCCCGAGAGTGTGTGTCGGATGGCCTACTATGGAGGGTGCTGGACTAAGGCATCAAATGCATACAGCATGACCTCTGAGGGTGTCCCTATGATCTCATTAATGATCAAATGGTTGACGTCGATGGTTACACCTCGCACCTTAACCTGCATGGTGCGTGCATCTTTGTTCATATTCACATTGAACTCCCAAACTTTGCTCAAATTGCAAGGGCGGGGCTGCACAAACAAGAACTGCAGTTGGAATTTGAGGCACCTATAGTATATGATAGGGTAGTCTCGGTCGAGCGACTCAACATCAATGGGGAAGTCTGAAAATTACTTGGACTCCGGGTGGCTTTTACACAACCTTAGTTCAGCTTTGTCAACCGTATTCAGCCAAATCAGAGTGCTTTCCTCTTGTGTACAGGGCCCTTTGGAACTATTGGTATGTCCCGAGTCCTCCTCCTAGTGGGTGCAGCTACAGATCTGCTAGACTAACCTATTTGTCTTCCCCTGGTTGCCATAATATCCTACATAGATAATTAAAATCATGAATGACTAGCAAACGATAGGCAGTTCAATTAACATCATGAATGACTAGATTGGCTTCTAATTTTAAACAGGGAGTAGTTTTTTGTTTCACCATTGTCAGCAGAGAAAGGGGACACACCCTTTTCCAGTCAATTTCCTTATGGGCACAGGCCAAAACAATGCCTAGCCTAAGTGTATTGCATATGTGAAAGCATAGGAGGAGTATTACAACATCATTATCAACATCAACATACATAATTTATGGGGTGAAGTTACAAATTGCGCAAACCATGAGAATCTAAACTCAATCTAGGAGGATAAATGGAACCCCGTACATAAATTGAATGTAGTGGGTAAGAAGGTACTCAGACTTCCTTACTCACTGCATCCTACCAATAATAATAGAACATGGAAACATCCACACGACATTCACTGTTCAGTTATCCAGGTGCAACACAAACAGACCCAATTTAATAAGTTTCAACAGGTACTCAGTCCCCAAACAGTCTAGATTCAGTTCTAGCCATTAAACATCTTACCAATAGAACACACAACAAGCAAACAGTGTCACTTTGTTTCATTGCTCGTATCAAAATCAACACATAGCCCAGTTATGTAGGTTTGACAGGGAATAATTCCCTTATGATACAATAACTTTCATGTACTCACCCACCCAAAAATTGATCGATGGCAGTTGGTTTCTTTTTAACAAGTATGTAGCAAACAAAAACAAAGAAACAAGCCTAAACATTGCAACAATATGCACAGTGAACTTTCATGAAACTTCAACACAATTAGTGACTAACTTAACGTCAAGCAGGAACAATAGTCCCAGTTTGATTATTTGTCAGTATGTAATATCCCGTTTTAGTTCATTTCAACAGAAAACATCCCAATCCCTATGTGTTCAACAGCTAAACAATTTGCACTTTCCAAAATTCATCGTTTTTGTATCCTTAAACAAGCAATCAAGGGACTATCATTTCAACAATTAGGACTATGCTGTGCATTCTGGGCTAATATTTTATTCACAAAGTAGGAAACTAATGGCAAGTTCAACTTAAGATGAGGTAGTTCAACTTACATTAATAGCATAGAATAGTTCTGTAGTGTAGGTCCCTTCTCAAATTCATAAGATCACATACTCAACTAGACGAACGTGCATAAATGCAAGGATGGCAAGCAAGTAATCCAAGATTCAATTTCAAGAAATTGGTAACCAGAATGAGTCAACATTTCAAGCGTAGATTCTTACAAACTACCCCACACTTAAAATGAACATTCATATGTACAAGCGCACTGCCTCTTAGCTATAATTTAAAGTTCAAGATGTTAAATTCCCCAAATTTCTCAAAACTAAGAATGAGTTTCGGCCTAGGGTTAGACCTAAGGAATTCCAGTTCACCCAAATTGTTAAGATTAATCACTGCAAACCAAACTCACCACACTTGTAATATGGCAATACAAGATGCAAACCATTAAATCATATTTGTCAAGGAAACTTCATATATTAGTACAAGTATCACCAGTCAAGCAGAAAGCAAGAATAGAGAGGTAAACTTACTTGGAGTTGACAAATGATGCAAGAATAATATGGAGTTTGTGCAATGCTTAGGTGTGCATCGTAACTTAGGAGGTTGTAGGGTGAGTGTTGTGGGAATTTTGAAGAGTAAAGGCAGAAGAAAGTAAAAAGGGAACTGGGCAATGGGGACTGAAAGGATGGAGTTTTATTTAAAAGCATCGGGTCGGGTCGGGTTAATTAAAAACTTAACAAAAGAAATGTGTGCACTTCCTCTTCACGTCACGCAAGGGACACAAATCTGCACTTGGTAAAAATTTTTTTGTCATATTTTTGGGCCTAGGTTCGCATCGAGGAAGGGACGCCAAAACTCCTCTGCTAGGAATAGTAATTTTTTTTCGTTCGGGATTTAGAAAAATTGACCTTACACCTAAACATGCTAAAATATGCTATAATAATTGATTTTGACCAAAAAATTCTAAAAATAACCGACGACTCAACGGGATTCAAAGATTGAAAAATTACACAATTTTGGCACCCACTACGTGACGCGGACGAGTATATTTTGTTTAGTTTTTCATTTTTCTGATTTTTTCTAGTTAAAGTCATGAAAAACATTATTAGTATTATTATTATTTTTTCATTTATTAATTTATTTAATTATTAGAAATTGAAAATATGAAATAAAATAAAATAGAAAAATATCACTTTATCACAGGTTGCCTCCCCTGTAGCGCTTGATTTAACTTCACGGCACGATGCAACATGAACTTACTCATCTTAGGCCAATTCAATGGACTCTTTAAACTTGGTTGTATCTTTACCGTAGTAGTACTTGACACGTTGACTACTTACCAAAATAGTTTGATTAGAGGTCTTTTCCTTTAATCCCACCGTTCCATGTGGTGTTATGGATACCACCACATAGTCACTCCATTTTGACCATATCTTACCTGGGAACAATTTTAAATGAGAATTAAAAAGAAGTACCTATTAGCCCGGCTCACAAGTGCGTTTGAGGATATGCCGATCATGCCATCGTTTGGTGTTCTCCTTATAGAGCTTGGGCATTCTCGTAGCTTGAAGCCAAAATTCTTCTAACTCTAGTTGTTCCAACCTCTTTCTTTCAGCAAGCTTGGGATTGAGATTTAGCCTTTTGATTTCCCAATAAAATTGGTGTTCGAGCTCCACCCGAAGCTGACAAGCTTTTTCATAAACTGGCCTATACGGGGATGTACCAATGGGTTTTATAGGCAGTTCGATATGCCCACAATGCTTCATGTAACTTGATAGACCAATCCTTCTGGGTATCATTCACTATTTTCTACAGGATTTGCTTCACTTCTACATTTGGTACTTCAACTTGACCGCTTGTTTGAGGATGGTAAGCTGTAGCGACTTTGTGTATTGCCTAGTACATTGTAAGAAGGTTCTTCATTGTTTGATTGATGAAGTGTGTCCCACCATCGCTAATGATAGCTCTTGGTGTACCAAAACAAGTGAAGGTATGCTTCATCAAGAATTTACTCACAACCTTGGAGTTATTAGTGGGTAAAACTGCCACTTCCACCCATTTGAACACACAATCAATTGCGACCAAGATGTGAGTGTTGCCAAAAAAGGGTGAGAATCAACCCATGAAGTCCGTACCCCATACATCAAAGATCTCCACCTCTAAAAAGTTGTTAAGAGGAATCTCATGCCTCCCAGAGATGGTCCCGGTCTTTTGGCAGGCATCACAAGATTTTACAAAATGTATAGCACCCTTGAATAGAGTTGGCCAAAAGAAACCCGATTGAAGCACCTTGTGAGCTGTGCGCTAACCTCTGTGATGACCACTGTATGGCAAAACATGGCATCTTGCTAGAATCTACTGTATCTCAGCTTAAGGCACACACCTGCTCACTATACCATCAACCCCTTTTTTGAAGAGATAGGGCTCATCCCATATGTAAGCCTTGGCGTCATGGGCGAACCTCTAGCGTTGTTAATGGTTGGCATTTAGGGGAAAAACTCCACTTATCAAGTAGTTGACAATATTGTCAGCTACCATGGTAGCTCTTCCAATTCAAGTGACAACAGCTGTTCATCTGGAAATTCTTCTTTGATTTGTATTTGTTTCCCTATGCGAGCATCATTTTTCAAGCGAGAGAGATGGTCGGCAATATGATTTTCGCTCCCTTTTTGATCCTTGATCTCAATATCAAACTCTTGGAGCAGCAAGACCTACCGAATAAGCTATGGTTTTGCATCCTTCTTGTTGAACAATTACCAGAAAATAGTGTGGCCAGTGAAAATGATGACCTTGGTGTCCACCAAATAAGATCTAAAATTATCAAACACATATACTAATGCGAGCATCTCTTTTTCCATAATTGTGTAGTTACTTTTAGCTGAATCAAGAGTTTTGCTCACACAGTATATTGAGTGGAACACCTTGGCCTTTTGTTTTCCCAAAATAGCACCCACCACCATGTCAATTGCATTACACATAAGCTCAAACAGTAGACTCCAATTCGGTGCTTGCAAGATAGGTGCCTCAATCAACTTTTTCTTCAACTTATATTATTTGTTTTGACCACATGCACTTGCGTGTGCTGGGAGGCAATAAGTTTTCGGCTTCATTGCTGGGATTTAACTATAAATTAATTATTTTTTTGAGTTGTTTTGTCTTGTGGTGTTCACTACATTTTATCTTAGTTGTGTCGGAATCTCTCAATATCGATCTGTAAAATACATGATAAAAATAATCTTATTTTATTTGCATGTTCACTAGTTTGGTTTTAAGTCTAGCTATTTCAATACATGCTTTCACGAATTAATTCTTTATCACCTTACAAACATTATAACTCAGAATATTAAATGATGTATATTAAATCCCTTGAGTACGATAATCTGGTCCTTTAAATATGGCCACTATATTATTTATTTTGACCACATGCACTTGCGTGTGCTGGGAGGCAACAAGTTTTCGACTTCATTGCTGGGATTTAACTATAAATTGATTATTTTTTTTGAGTTGTTTTGTCTTGTGGTGTTCACTATATTTTATATTAGTTATGTCGATTGTGCAGAAAATTTATTTCTAAGATGGAGGAGTAAGACTCATACTTTCGTCAATCTAAGAGGAGAGGAGGTGTCTTGTTTCTAACTCCGCCAATTGAAATCATTAAGGAGGAAAATATAACAGAGACTGAGGAAGAAATCGATCCTGTTAAAGAAGAAATGGCGGAACAAAATACACCTACACTATCCGTACCTAGGACAGTGAGAGATGTAGTTTTCCTTAGAACCACCAATGTCACTAGTTCTTTTCCAAAGCCGAAACCTGGTGGTTGTTGGGATCTTAAAATAAATATGGTTCAATTGTTACACTCAATTGGATAGTTTACGGGCTACCATATGAAGATCCACAGGTACATCTTCAAAATTTTCTAGAAATTGCTGACACTTTCATTCCTACAAGCTTAAATCGAGATTCTGTGAGGTTGACCTTGTTTCCCTTCTCATTATTGGGGGAAGCAAGGAGGTGGTTGCAAATTGAACCACCAAATTCCATTACTTTGTGGGACGATCTTGCTAAGAATTTTCTTATTCGGTTCTTTCCATCTGAGAAGATGGCCAAATTAATAAGTGAAATATTAAGCTTTAAGCAAAGGCCCGGAGAGAACTTGTATCAACCATGGGACAGATTTAAAACTTTACTAATTAATTGTCCCCATCATTCTTAATCTATTGAAGTGTTGGTCCACTCCTTCATTCAAGGATTGGAACCAAACAAAAAGATTTAAGCAGATATACGATGAGTTGTATACACTTCTCAATCGTATAGCTCAAGAAAATCCCGAGTGCAACAGAGGATTATGTCAACTTGCAGTTCATAAGCAAGCTAGGATGTTGGAAAATTGATGCCATCACTACTTTGCAAGCAGAAATTTATGCTATGCAAAATATGATGACGACCCAATTCAATAACTTATTGATGGGTCAACAAAAAAAAATACAGTAGTAACTCAATAATCCACACCGGATACAACAACAGCAGCGAAATAATTGGTGCATTGTTTGTGGAGGAGGAGATCACACTGCTGAATTTTATGGTTCAAATTCGAAGGCGGTAAATTTTGTTGGAAATGTAAATAGAGGCGGATACCAAGGCTTTGCGAATTCCTACAATCCAAATTGGAGGAATCATCCTAACTTCTCTTGGGGTGGTAGCTAACAAAATCAAGGACAATCTCAACAATAACATCCACAAGGAAGCCAACCATACTACAATCAACAAATCCACCCACCGGCAAAGTAGGCCAATCCAAACAACATGTTGGATAGTGAAGTTCTAAGGCAAATTTTGGCAAACCAAAATCGACAAGAAGAAGAAATCCAAAAACAAACAAAATCTTCAAAATTTAGAGAAGCAATTAGGGCAATAGCTCTATGAACTCAAGACCCCAAGGAGGTTTGCCTGGAGATATGAATCCAAATCCTAGCTCATGTTGTAAGCATGAGAAGTGGGAGGCCATTGACTAAATCGATGCCTAAGAAGAAAAATATGGCTGAACTAAGGGGTATTCAAAATGAGGAACCCATAGTTCCAAACATATCCACTGATGAGGCGATTCCATTGCCTAATCCACCATATCCATTCCCACAAAAGCTGAAAAAGAAGAAGGAGGATGAATATTTTCAAAAATTCCTCAGGCTCCTAAAACAAGTACAAATTAACTTAATGCTTATTGATGTTTTGTAGGGAATTCCAAAATATGTAAAGTATGTAAATAATATTGTGGCCAATAAGAACAAGTTAGCAGAATATGAAACGGTAGCACTCATCAAAGCTTGTAGCCCTAAAATCTTGAATAGAGTGCAATTGCCAACAAAGGTGAAGGATCCCAGAAGCTTCACAGTGTAAATAACCATTGGGATCTATTTTAATACCAAAGGATTGTGTGACCTTGGTTCAAGCATAAATCTCATACCAAGTTTGTTGTTTTCAAAGTTAGGACTTGGGAAACCAAAGCCCATGACAATTGTGTTACAACTTGTGGATAGATCAATGGTGAGGCCCGAAGGTGTTATTGAAGATGTCTTAGCTCAAGTGGGATGCATCATTTTCCACGTGGACTTTGTAATCCTTGATTTTGAAAGTGATACGGAAGTTCCTTTCATACTTGGTCATCCATTTTTGGCGACAGAAGGGGCATTAATTGATGTGGAGGGAGGCTCACTATGAGAGCCTATGACAAAGTTAAAGTCTTCGATATGTACAAGCCCATGAAGTTACTAGTTGCATATGAGGATTTAGAAGCCATAACAGTGATAGATATGACTGTCGCGGTAAGCCAAGTTGAAATTCAAGACCCGCTAGCAAGAGTGTTACTAAATCAAGGGCTAGTGGATGATGTAGAAGCTCTTGAAATAGAGAGTGTGTTGAACAATAATGCAGGTATGTTTAAGAAAGAGGTTGCACCTTTATATAGGGTGTTAGGTCCCCCTCCTAAACCATCAATTAAAGAACCACCGAAGCTTGAATTGAAGTCATTACCTTCACATCTCAAGTGTGTTTTTCTTGGAGATAATGATATGTTAACTATAATTTTGTCTAACTGTAGCTCAGGTGGAAGATGTAGTCACTGTGCTCAAGAAAAGGAAGACAGTTATGGGGTGGCAAATGTCAGACATCCACGGTATTAGTTTAGCTTTGTGCATACACCATATCATCATGGAGAAAGGTCAAAAACTAATGGCACAACCACAAAGAAGGCTAAACCCAATCATGAAGGAAGTTATGAAGAAGGAGGTGATAAAGTATTTAGATGCGAGAATCATTCTTCCCATCTCTATTAGTAAATGGATCAGCCCGATTACAATGATACAAATGAGTTAATACCAATAAGAATGGTGACAGGGTGGAGAATATGCATGGATTACAGAAAACTAAATGATGCCACCCGGAAAGATTATTACCCAGTACCATTCATTAACCAAATGCTTGATAGACTTGCCGAGCAAGAATATTATTGCTTCTTGAATGGTTACTCGGGGTATAATCAAATTAATATTGCTCCGAAAGACCAAGAGAAAACCACATTACTTGTCCATATATTACATATGCCTTCAAATACATACCCTTTGGATGATGCAATGCACCGGCCACTTTTCAATGGTATATGATGGCCATTTTTCATAACATGGTCGAGGAATATGTGGAAGTATTTTTAGATGATTTCTCAGTCTTTGGGGAATTTTTGAAAAGTGTTTGGAAAAATTAGATAAGGTTTTAGCAAGATGCAAGGAAACTAACATTGTCCTTAAAGAAAGAAAAATTTTATTTTCTCGTTAAGGAAGGGATAGTTTTGAGGCACAAGGTCTCTAAGCATGGTTTAGAGGTGGACTGAGCAAAAATTGAAATGATTGAGAAGATGCTACCATCTGTTTTAGTCAAAGGAGATTGAAGCTTTCTTAGACAAGCAAGATTCTACCATCGATTTATCAAGGACTTCTCAAAGATTGCCAAGCCAATTTGCGCACTCCTAGAAAAGGAGGTAACCAATAACTTTGATGCTTCATGTTTGTAGGCATTTGAGGCATAAATTGATACCAACACCTCAGAATTTGGTAACCTCACCAGATTATCATACTCAAGGGATTTAATATACATTGTTTAGTATTCTGAGTTATAATATTTGTAATGTGATAAAGAATTAATTCGTGAAAGCATGTATTGAAATGTCTAGACTTGAAACCAAACTAGTGAACATGCAAATAAAATAAGATTATTTTTATCATGTATTTTACAGATTGATATTGAGAGATTCTGAGATTGTAACCTTAATGACGCCGTATTAATCTCGAACTTCACACTTAGGTTTGGGCAGTGATTCTTGACTTGCAGGGTTAAAATTAACAATTCGGGACTGCACACCTCTGTTTACCTATTCATATTATTTTCCTAACTACATCATTGAGTTGGGATAAATACTACAATAGAAACACATTAATATTTTCTTCCTGCACATTAAATGAAGCTTAGTGTAAAGGTAATTATCACAAATCTCCAATACACAAATCAATCCAATTATTTTAGTTGAACAAATAACCTACATTATTGTGTTCTTATGCATTCCAATATCTTTCAAATTCATAATGCAAAAACATATTCATTTTCATAGGTGATCAAGCTAAGAAATGTAGATTTAAATAATATAAGAATAATCACAAAAATTCATTCATAAGCATTAAAACTCAAAGATTAACACATTGTCTATGGCTACAATCCCAAAAAATGAAAAGATTAGCCACTTATGCTAATCATACACACCAACATTACAATCAAATTCATAAGAAAATACAAAAGTGGAGAGAAATCTGACCAAAAATGGTGTTTCCACAATGACCAGTCCCCTCCACAGCTCACACAAAACTTATAATAATGGATGCCTAAGTTTAAGTTTTTCATGACTTTTATAGCCCACAAAATTCGAATTTTCATGTGTTTTCCTTAAGTCTGCGACGTGCTTTAGTATTATATTAATAAAATTCTGCGTACAATATTCACCAAATTTCACACTAGTTCGTGATGCCGACTAGTGTTATTTTGGTTACTTCTCTACCTACGATGTTGAAACCAATTTTCCAGTGAATTAACATTGGTCCGCGATGCGCCTTGGTCGCGGACAAAGTGTTGCAATTTTTCTTTCCTTGTTTTCTTGTACGAGTTGCCTTCCTTTGCTCTGGATCTCATTTTGAAATCTTAAAACCTAATAAAAATCAATAAAAACACAAACTTGAGACGTACTTTGTCCAGTGTTAACAAAATACACAAAATCCTATTATAATACCTAAAACTCTACAGATTTACCCTCGAACTTAACTCTATTTATGGGTCTTTTGCTTATTTAGGCATATAAATAAGCTTAAGATCACCCATCTGGAAAGATATCCAAAATTGGGAGGTGAATTGAGCTCCTTTATCTGAGATGATAGATAAGGGAACTCCATTCAACCTCACAATCTCTTGGATATATAACTTGGCATACTCCTTTACAATATTAGTCGTCTGGACTGCCAAGAAGTGAACCAATTTAGTCATTTTGTCCATAATCATCCATATTTAGTTGGGATGACTTAGGGACCTCAGTAGATCGACAATAAAGTCCATATTGATCATCTTCCACTTCCATTCAAAAATTCCAAAGTTCTGAGCCAATCCACATGGCCTTTAATGCTTAACTTTCACTTTTTGCCAATTCGGGCACTTTGAAATGAACTCGGGAATATCCCTCTTTATTACACTCCACCAAAAGACTTCTCTCAAGTCATGGTACATCATGATGGAGCCAAGATGAATGGAATACCTAGATACATGAGCTTACCATGATTCTCTCTCGAACTCCATCAACATTGGGAACATATAACTTACTCTGGTATCTCAATACTTTATCTCCCAATTTGGAGAAGAACATCACTGTCTATTTGTGGACAACCTCGTTCAATTAGAGTGTGATAGAATCTCGATCTTGCTTCTCTTTCACCTTTACCATTATGGATGATGAAGACCCACTCTAGACATTGACTCCTCCCTCGTCATTCTCCTCGAGTTGAACTCCCAATCGAGCTAATCTATGCACTTTCCTTACTGATTCTTTCTTTCCTTCCTCGACATAGGATGTGCTACCTATTGACAACCTGCTAAGAGCGTCAGCAGCAATGTTAGCTTTACTTGGGTGGTAGTGAATGCTCATGTCATAATCCTTGAGTAACTACAACCATCTCCTTTATCACAGGTTGAACTCTCTCTAACTAAAGACATTCTGCAAACTCTTGTGGTTAGTGAATACATCCACACGCACTTCATATAAGTAGTGGCACCAGATTTGAAGTGCAAACACCACTGCCTCCATCTCAAGATCATGGGTCGAATAGTTCCTCTCATGAACCTTAAGTTGCCTATAAGCATAGGCTAACACCTTCCTTTTCTATATTAACATACAACCCAATCCAAATCTTGATGCAACACAATATATCACAAAGTCCTCCATCCTATCCACCATTGTTAAAATGAGTGTAGTAGTCATCTAGTCTTCAACTCCTGGAAGCTCTTCTCATATTCCTTAGGCCATTGAAACTTGACCTTTTTTTTGAGTCAACTTGGTCAATGGTGTGGATAGGGAAGAAAAGCCATCAATGAATCTGCGGTAGTATCCTGCCAACCCCAAGAAACTTCTTATGTCAATTGGAGAGGTCTATATGAGCTAGTTCTTAACCATTTCTATCTTCTAGGCATCAACTCGAATACTATCACAAGAAACTACATAGCCTAGAAAGGCCACTAGCTTGTGCCAAAACTCACACTTTGGGAATTTCTGATACAACTTATGGTCCTTAAGTATTTGAAGGACAACTATGAGGTAATTGGCATGCTCCTCCTCATCTTTACAATACACTAAAATACCATCAATGAACATGATTAAAAACATGTTAAGATACAGTTTAAACACTCTATTCATCACGTCCATGAAGACTGCAGGTGCATTTGTCAACCCAAAGGATATGACCAAGAATTAAAAATGGCGTTATCTAGTCCTAAAGGCTATCTTTTGAATGTCACTTTCCCTCAATTTCAACTGCTGGTAGCCAGATTTGAGGTCTATCTTTAAGAAACAAGAGGCACCCTGAAGTTGGTCAAACAAATCATCTATCCTAGGGAGAGGATATTTATTCTTGATTATGACCTTATTCAATTACCTATAATATATGCACATTCTGAGAGACCCATCTTTCTTCTGCACGAACAGGATAGGAGCACCCTAAGGAGAAACACTTAGCCAATAAAGCCCTTCTCTAACAAGTCCCTCAACTACTTTTTCAACTCTTTCAACTCAGTGGGTGGGCAATCCTATAAGGTGGAATTGAGATAGGATGGGTATCGAGTAGAACATCAATCTCGAAGTTGATCTCTCTATATGGAGGGAATCCAAGTAGATCCTCAGGAAACACTTCCAGAAAGTCACTCACGATCGGGACTGACTCAAGAGCAGAAGGTCTAACATCATCTGACTTTACTTGCATGAGATGGTAGATACAATCTTTAGTGATTGACCTTCTAGCTCAGTGGTAAGAAATAAATATGCCCTTAGGTGCAACAGAATCTCCCCTCCATTCTATAACTGGCTCATTTGAAAACCAAAATTAACAGTTTAGGTTCTATAGTCAACATAGGCATAGCAGGCATAAAGCCAATCTATACCAAGAATTATATCAAAGTTGATCATCTCTTACTCAACCAAATCAGCAGGAGATCCCTATGGTATATAAACACCACACAATCCCTATAGACTCTTTTAACTATGATAGACTTACCAACAGAAGTAGAAATAGGGAGAGGATCAAGAAGACAATCAGGAGAAATCTCAAATTTCCTAGCCACATATAGCGTCACAAAGGACACTGTTGCCCCTGGGTCAATCAAAGCATAACAATCGAAAGTAAAGACTCGAAGCATGCCCGTCACAACATTTGGTGTAACCTCTGGGTCCTGTTAGCTCCCTATTGTATAAAGACAATTCTTTCCTCCACTTTCCCCCAGTATGATACCTCTTTGGTTACCCTTGGGTAGTGGCATTGTAGTAGAAGACTATGCCCTATTTCCCCAAAGGGGATGTTCTTTCAGAAAGTGACCATTTCCTCTATCCTTACACTTGTAGCAACCATTTCCTATATCCTTACACTATCCCAAATATATCCTACCACACATTCCACAAGGGATTTTCCCTCTCGAGCCAAGGGTCACACTGGCCTACGAACCTTGTGCTATAAAGTTTGATTGACCTAGGGATTTTTGATCATACCTAACATTTGGAGTCGGTACACTGGCTAATGAGGGGGAATACCCTAAATGATTCTTCTAAAAGTAAGACCTGTCCCCCTTATCCTACTTGTACTGGCTAGACTCGTGCCTTGTCGACTTAGCTTTCTTACTCAAATGTTCTTCTCTTTCTTTCTTCTTATCCTCCTCAGTTTGCTAAGATATACCATAGTTCTGGATATGTCCATACCCGGGATCAATAATGATGCCTTGCATTCCCTCATAACAAGTTTACCAAAACCAGACACAAATTTCCTTATCCTTGCCCTCATGTCCTGGACCATCTCTGGATCATGCTTGGACAGCTTAATGAACTTGAGGTTGTATTCTTTAGTGGTCATGCTCTCTTGCTTTAGGTTCATGAACTCTTCAACCTTTGCTTTCCTCAACTCTTTGGGGAAAGAAGTAGTTGAGAAAAGCACTCTCAAACTCATTCCACTCAGTAGGCTCAACATCCTTGCCCTGACTATCTTCCTACTAATTATACCATATGTTCGCCACATCCTTAAGCTAGTAGAAGGAAAGTTTGACTCCCTCAACCTCAGTCGCATGTATAGACCTCAAGACCTTACACATCCTATCGATAAAATTCTATGGGTCCTCTTCAACCTTTGACCCAGTGTAGACTAGTGGGTTCATTCTCAAGAAGTCTCAGAGCCTAGTTGCAGTAGTGGCCTCTTGAGAGCTAGAGCTAGGGACTAGGGGACCTTGGTTGCTATTTTGGGAGGTGACTAGCTGGGTGAGCATCGTAATGGCTCCTCTGAAGTCCAGCTCTGAGGTAGAGGTTGGCTGAGCAGGAGATGCTTGTGAGGCCCCAGTGGTCCTAGTAGGTTGACCCCCTCCTCTTGCCCCTGTCGGAGTAAGGACCTCTAGTAGAGCATTCTCAGTGTTTCAGGCTCGAGCATCTTGTTAGTCTACTATACACTTAGGAGGCATGATCTATAAACACATAATGTACGAATTAGAAAAGAATTTTATAGAGTTAAACTCTATCGCGTGAACTCAAAATACTATAAAAGTGTAATCCTTCCTAATGTCCTATAGCCTCCTTCTTAAAAGTGTGGTTCACAACATACTCATAAATAAGAATTTACTAGATACGACTTCATAGACTCACTAGGATACTTGAACTCTGTGCTTTAATACCAAGTTTATCACGCTTTGGAAGGATACCCTAAGCATGGCTAGCACTCAAAGACTATTGCTAGTCCCTGAGCGAACCACTTGGCCTCGTTATCACATCTTACTCCATAGAGAAAGAATACTTATGTAAAACATTAAGGGAAAGATAAAAATATAGTAAAATAATCTCAAAGGACTAAATCAAGTTTAACAAAAGAAGTACTCAACAAATGCTCTACTCAAGGTCTGTGGAGCCTCTACTCTAAATGTCTAGATGGTACCATGACAAGCCATGGCTACCTAACTCAAAGCAAATAAAGAAACTGATAAAGTGAAAGAAAGGATCCTCCAAATAGAAAGGAAGGCTTAATAAATCTCTAGAACTCAGGAACTATGAACCTTAACGGTGTGTCTGTTGAAGTCCTCTATCTCCTGTATCTGCATCAAAAAATAATGCAGCGCTGAGTTGTGTCATTACATGGCACGTATGATATGTAAAATGGCTCAAGAAATAGGTAAGGTTTACACCAATCAACTGACTCGACTCAAGACCCAACTCCTTATTTCATATCTGAACTCAAATAAATTATGCAAGTTTTAAAGTTTTGAAATCATTGCTTTAGAGTTAGACTCAGTGCTTTATACATCTCAGTTCAAAAATCATGACATACTCAACTCAAGTGTTTGCTTGGAAGTTTCTGTAACTGACATAACTCTCTACCCCACCATGAGCTTTGGTGATGTACAATGAAAAGACGTCGCTGTGCCATCCATCCTAAACTTGCCACGGAATAAGATATCAACCTCTACCTCTCTCTCTTGGATCTAAAGAGAATGTCCATCTATTGGGACATGGACCTAGAATTGTCCTGTGTGACCATCCCATGCTGGCAACGTGATTCTAGGGTGCTCCTTAATAACCCAACTCGGTGCACAATACTCTTTCCAAGACAAAAATATGTTCATAGAAATTATCTTACTCATCTCTTTGACTCATCTCAGATAAGTCAACTCAGTTCTCAACAACTCGACCCAATTACTCAACAATTCAATAACTTAGGATCAATCCTTCATGCACATGCAACTCAATACGATAACTCACATCATGCAAGAGTCTCAAGACTTACGAGCAAGTGACATCATATCATCCATACTCAACACGTAAGGCATAGTAGATATCCATTGAATATATATATATATGAAGCAAGGAAACATACTTCTCAGTTTTAACTTAGTTTAGAATGTTAGGTTCATTGTTTTCAGGTTAGTAAGCAATGAAAAATACTAAGTTTAAGGTTAGGGTGTCAAGCATTTTGAATACATTCATATTCATGGTAATAATGATGCAACTCATAATTTATTCATGGAACTCAGACATGTGCAATAAATTGGGACTAAAGATTCCCAAGATGTAGAATATGCAATTACTATTCATGATCTTATCTCATGTAGACAAAAGGGCCTTTGGATGAACATGATCCAATGCATTAAGTAGCCTTACATACCTAGAATTGAAGAAAATTTCAACCTTGACTTCAAGGACCCTCTTTCCTTCTCTTTCTCCTTCAAGAACTCTAACCTAGTTTGTGCATTTAGAGACTTTAGATTGGGGTTTTGAAACTCTTATTCGACTAAAATAACTTAATAAATTATGGTTTACATTTATGAGGGGTTGGAAAATACTTGGAATGCCCCTCACAAAATAAAATATGAAATTTCACCTTGAAATAGCCCAGTCCACGATGCAAACTGGGTGCAGACTAGTGTATTTTTCCCAAAATTTTCTGAATAAGTTTTTTCAATCCCGTTGAAAAGATTAAAAAAATTTTAAGTGTGGCTCTATGACCAAGGCGCATCGCAACCCTGACGCATACCAACACTGTTTTGATTTTTGGATCAAAAATTTTTTTTTCGATCTGATTGCTCTTAAAATCAACCGAGACTATTTGCCCACTCAATTTTTCATGCTAATTGTAAATCTAATCTCGAATTTGCAAATAGAGCATGGAAAGACACGTTATGCGTACATCTCTCCTCTAGGGGTGTTTTGATAATTTTTCGGGCATTATAGAAAGTCCCTATGGACTTGTTACGATAGTCATCTAGTTCCAAATGGAATTGGATTCAAGTTCTTATTCTTATACTAATTATAGGAGCACATGCTATCACAGGTCTAATTTATATTATTTTTTATTTTAATTTATTTGTAACATTTAGAATTTGGAGAATCAAATAAATTTTTAATAAGATTTTTTGAATATTTTAAATTTACTAATTATTGCAATTTATAATATCTTTTACATAATTTTTAAATAATATATTTTACTTCTGTTGTCATAATTTATGTGATAATGATAAATATTTTATAGTAAACCAAAAGCCTTCTGCCACAATTGGTCCCAATGGAAGGAGTATCTTTCCTCATTAAATGGTTAACAGGTTGACATTGTCCATTTAAGTTAGATATGAATCTTATAATATGCCAAATTTCCTTGTAGACTGCTTCCAGTAAAATCTCTGTTGAAATTCAGGTCTTTATCAAAATCTTGGCTTGATTTAATCTCTAGTACTGAATTTATCAAGAACCACCTCAGTTTATCAGCAAATAAGAAGGAAGACACACACCATATTCTATTAAAGGTCACAATAGAATTAAGTGGAATTTCAAAGAATATCTTATTAAGTCTTTATTTTATGACTCTGTTATTCAACCTTTTGGCTTGGATTATTTCTTTAAAAAAGTCGATAAATATGTCAGATTTGTGGGTTGTTGCAGTGAATTAATTTTTTCTTTTGATTATTCAAAAAGTTTGATTTTCTAGAATTCAACAACTAGAATGCACAAGAGGTTGCCTGATTGTAGATCTAAATGGATGAAGAACAGATCTCCCATATATGGATTTGGCTATGATGAGCTCCATAACGATTATAAGGTAGTAGGAATTTTTATTAATTATGATGGTACATATATTGTTGGTGTCAAAATATATAGTCTAAACTGTGATTCTTGGAGTTTTGTTGTTTATTCTGGGGATATATTACAATTAAATACTTCAGGCTCTAATAGCAAAATAATGTTAGATCATTCAGACAAAGCTTTGTATGCGAATGGGAAGCTTCATCTTGATACTATTATTGATGATGTGCATAGGGGCAGAAATATTATTTCTTTTGATTTAGCAAATTAGAAATGGGAAACGATGGAGAAGCCTGCCTTTGGCGTAGGAGAGACTGCTTTGTGTGTCGGAACGTTGGGAACTGATGTTGGATTTTAAAGGTGTGAATAGAAATGAAGGGTTGTGACTTTTCTAAAAGGTCATAACTTTTCCTAAGATTTGTTACCTTTCTAAAAGATTATGTCTTTTTTATACGGATGTGACTTTTCTAGTGGGGCACAATAAGCACCCTTTGTTGGTTATAAATAGAGAGGCCTTTTTTCATTTTTTTATATAAAATTTCCTTCATTTGCATATATTTCTTTCAAATAAAAGTAGAGTCTTAATGTGATTTCATTGCTTATTGAAGTTTGAGGTACTTCTACTTCTTAACAGGTATATCAATTTTATCGTGGGAGAAAATAATCTACAACTCGAGTTTAGTGAGGGGATTAAATTCCTTAAGGACACACAATTAATTCTGTGGACTCGAATGCTTTTTCTTTTTCATCTTTTTATTACTTTTGATTCACTGATTTTTGAAAACTTGTTTGGAATCTTTGTGGTTATTGTTTTCACAAAGTTTTGTTCTACAAAAGTTTTATTTTGAAAAATTTTATTTCTACAAAAGTTTTGTGCCACAAAAATTTTGTTTACTGTAACACTAAAGTTTTGTTTACTGCAAACCTTTTTTTAAGAAATTTTTTTATTCTAGATATTTTAGTAATACATTGAGAACAACAATCTTAAGAAAATTTATTATTTTATTTTTTCCTTTTTGTATTTTGAATTTTAAAATTTTTGAATCTTTTGAGAGTTGAGTTTTTGTTTGTTTGAGAAAAAAAAGACTAACTCAAATGAGGTAAATGTTGGAACGACGACTGCTACAATACCATCTACTGCATCTTCAAGTCAAATAAATGCTGCCCCTACAATTCCATCGGCAGAAAAATCTATAAAATATTTTGATGTAAATTGCAAGAGGTGGCAACAGAAGATGTTCTTCTACTTGACTACCCTAAGCCTACAGAGATGCATTAATGAGAATGTTCCTGTACTGCTTGAAGGAACACCGAATGGTGAAAAACTTTTGGTGACTGAAGTTTGGAGACACTCAAATTTTCTATGTAGGAATTACATTTTAAGTGACTTGCAAGATGACTTGTATAATGTATACAGTCACATGAAGACATCCAAGGAACTCTGGGATGTATTGGAAAAGAAGTACAAAACTGAAGATGTTGAAATGAAAAAAATTTATTGTGGCAAAATTCCTGGACTACAAAATAATATATACTTGTGGTTACTTAAGTTCAGGAATTGTAAGTTATAATTCCTGATATCCTTGCAGAAGGTATAAATTTATTTAATAACTGGTTTAAATATATTAAATTTATTCTTAACACTCACACAATTTCTAATATAGGATTGGTAGTGAATGATGCTTTCCAAGTGGCAGCCATCATTGAGAAGTTACCCTCACTTTGAAAGGACTTCAAGAATTACTTGAAACAAAAACGTAAGGAGATGACTATGAAAGATCTTATCATTCACTTGAGAATTGAAGAGGATAATAAGGTGGCAGAAAAGAGGTCACAAACAAGTTCAACAATAGTTGGAGCAAATATTGTTAAAGAAGAACCAAATGTCAAAAAGAAAAAGAAATTGTTTGGACCAAATAGCAGTCCGCCTAAATAGAAATTCAAGGGTAATTGTCATAATTGTGGGAAGGCTAGACACAAAGCTATTGATTATCGTTCTTCAAAGAAGCAAAAAAAAAAAGAATCAAGTAAATATGGTTGAGAAGAATGATAAAGTGGAGAACTTATGTGCCATGTTGACTCAATGCAACTTGGTAGGAAACCCCAAGAAGTGCTGGCTTGATTCTGGAGCCACGACACATATTTATGCTAAAAGAGAAGTCTTTGCAATATATGCTCCTGCTGCACCTGATAAGACCATTTACATGGAAAATTCTTCCACAGCAAAAGTTGAAGGTTATAGAAAAGTATGTTTAAAGTTGACATTCGACAAGGTAGTGACTCTAAACAAAGTTTGTCATGTTCTAGAAATATAAAAGAACTTAGTTTCTGCTGGTCTCTTGGTCAAGAATGGATTCAAATATATTTTGTTTCTGATAAAGTTGTAATTAGCAAAAATGATATGTTTGTAGAAAAGTCTACCTTACTGAAGGCCTTTTCAAACTGAATGTACTGATTGTTGAAAATAATAAAGTTGAGGCTTCTTCTTATTTACTTGTGCCAAATGATCTATGACATTCACATTTAGGATATGTAAAGTTTGAAACCAACCAGTCAAAATATCACGTATATGTGGAATCTAAGTATATTAAGATCTTATAAGTTTGTTGAAAGAAATTCAAGTCCTTTAGACTTAATTCACACAGATATTGGTGACATGAAGTCAATACCTTCTCATTGTAAGAAAAAGTATTTCATTACATTTATTGACGACTATATGCGATACTACTATGTTTATTTACTTAGTAGTAAAGAGGAGACAATTGAAGCATTCAAACAATACAACAATGAAGCTGAAACACCACTTAATAAAAAGATCAAAATGATCAGGAGTGATAGAGGCGGAGAATATGAATCTCCTCTTGAGTAAATATGTTTGAAACATGGCATTATTCATCAAACAATATCCCCTTACATACTACAATCCAATAAAATTGCGAAAAGAAAAAATTGAACACTTAAAGAGATGATGAATGCCATGTTAATTAGTTCTGGTTTGCCCCCCGAACTTATAGGAGGAAGTTATCATTACGTCTAATCAAATACGCAATCGAGTTCCCCATAGTAAAACACAATCTATTCTATATGAAAAATGGAAAGGGGAAAGCTTAACCTTGAATACTTAAAAGTGTGGGGGTGTTTGGTTAAGGTCCAGATTCCTAAACCTAAAAGGATAAAAATAGGACCTAAGACTATTGATTATGTATTCATAGGATATGCTTTGAATAGTAAAGCATATCAATTTCTCATGCACTGATAAGAAAATTCTGACATTCATGTTAATACAGTAATTGAATAGATAATGTTGAATTCTTTGAAACAATATATCCATATAAGAAAGAACATGATTCATCTAATGAAGGAATTAGATGACCTTAATAGGAAGCAAAGGAGAGTGATCATAATGAGGAAAATCCAAAGCGTAGCAAATGTCAAAAGACTTCTACTTCCTTTGACCCTGATTTTATAATATTTTTGTTAGAAAATGAGCCTCGAAGTCTCAAAGAAGCTACGACTTCTTTAGAAGCACAATATTGAAAAGAGGTAGTCAATAGTGTGATTGAATCCATAATAAATAATTATACATAGAAATTGGTTGATTTTTCACCTGGAAATAAATTCCTTGGGTCTAAATGGATTTTCAAAAGGAAAATTAAAGCTTATGTACTATTTAAAAATACAAAGCGAGGCTTGTTGTTAAAGGATTTATACAACGTGAAGTCTTGACTACTTTGATACGTACTCACCAGTAACAAAAATTATGTTAATTCCAACTTTAATAGCATTAAATACGTTGTACGGTCTAAAAATACATCAAATGATGTCAAGACAACCTTCTTAAATGGAGATTTGGAGGAAGAAATCTATATGGAGCAACCAGAAGGATTCATAGTTCCTGAAAATGAAAAGAAGGTGTGCAGACTTGTTAAGTCTTTATATGGATTCAAACAAGCACCCAAACAATAGCATAAAAAATTTGACCAAATAACATTGTCAAATGATTTCAAAATTAATGAGCGTGATAAATGTGTTTACATTAAGAACATTCCAAATAAAATTATCATTGTTTGCCTGTATGTGGATAATATGTTAATAATGAGTAACGACATTGCTAACATAAATGCTACTGTGAGCATGCTTGCTAGTAATTTAGATATGAAAGACTTAAGAGTTGCTGACTTGATATTAGGAATTAAGATTCACAAAACTTCTCAAGGTCTAGCATTGTCTCAATCTCATTATATCAAAATGGTACTAGAAAATTCAAGTACCAAAATCACAAAAGTGCAAGAACCCCAATTGATCTAAACTTTGATTTGGCTAAGAATAAAGGTGAAAGTCAGTCTTAATTGAATTATGCTAGAGTATTGGGAAGTTTGATATAAATCATGAATTGTGTGCAACCAAACATAGCTTGTGCTCTAAGTAAATTGAGTCGGTACACGAGTAATCCCAATCAAACTGATTGGATGGCGATGAAACGAGTTTTGGGGTACTTGGGACATATTCAAAACTTTGCTTTGTATTATAGCAAGTATCCAGCAGTTGTTGAAGGATATAGTGATGCAAAATGTATTACTGGGTCAACTGAAACTAAGTCCACAAGTGGATACGTCTTTACAATTGGTAAAGGAGCAATCTCATAGAAATCATCCAAACAAATATGTATAGCTCGATCTACAATGGAGGTTGACTTAATCGCCTTAGACAAGGCTGGTGAAGAAGTTGAATGGCTTCGAAATTTCTTAGAAGATATTCCATTTTGGCGCAAAGCAATGACTCTTATATGCATACACTATGATAGTCAAGCGCCAATAGGGAGAGCTGGGAGCATTATGTATAACAGTAAGTCCTGTCACATACAACAAAGCCATAATACCATTAGACAACTACTCTCTAGTGGAATTATCACAATTGACTATGTTAAGTTAAAGGATAATGTGTCGAATCTAATTATTAAAGGCCTAACCAGAGAAGGAGTTGAGAGATCATCAAACAGAATGGGACTATGGTCTAGGACAAATCATCGCGGAGTTTAACTCTACCTAGAAGACTGGAGATCCCAAGATGTAGGTTCAAGGAGATCAAACAAAGTCATTGATAATGGTTCTACATTGTCAAAACTATGATTAATGTCCATTCTCATGATAAGACAATGTTCAAGAACAAGGATAAGGTAATATGACCTTTTAATGCTTTCTATGTTTGATATAGGGTATATCAAATAGTGTATCTATAGGTAACACATTCAAAAATCACCTATGTAAGTGTGAAGTGTAAGCCACTTCAAGGAGAATCCGGTAAGGCTAGTTCTCTATGCACTTATGAACCAGGAAGTGTTCATATCTGAAATGAACAAAACAAGAGAACCAAGACCAGTTAAAGGATTAATTGTGTGACTTATATTGTCTAAGTGTACAACAAAGATCAACGATTTAAAGATATCATATCTACCGATTGACCGAGGATATCCGACATATGTTCATTATGAAAAGTTTGAAGGAAAACCTACTTATCCAAATACAATTAATCCTTACTTACGAATCACACAAGTTTTTTCATGCATGTATTTTATTTATTTTTATTTTTTTTTAAAAAAATAGTCATTCCCATTTATGTGGGGGATTGTTGGGTTTTAAAGGTGTGAATGAAAATGAAAGGTTGTGACTTTTCTAAAGGGTCATATCTTTTCCTAAGAGTGGTGACCTTTCTAAAAGATTATGTCTTTTCCATATGAATGTGACTTTTCTAGTAAGACACAATAAGCACCCTTTGTTGGCTATAAATAGAGAGGTCTTCTCTCATTTTTTTTATATAACTTTTTCTTCATCTGCGTATATTTCTTTCAAATAAAAGTAGAGTCTTAGTGTGATTTCATTGCTGCCTTTTGAGTTCATTGAAGTTATTGAATTTTGAGGTGCTGCTACTTTTTTAACAGGTATATCCGTTTTATCTTGGGAGAAAATAATCCACAACCTCGGGTACAGTGAACGGATTAAATTCCTTCAGGACACATAGTGAATTCTGTGGACTCGGATACTTCTTCTTTTTCATCCTTTTATTACTTCTGATTTACTGATTTTTGAAAACTTATTTAGAATCTTTGTGGTTATTGTTTTCACAAAATTTTGTTCTACAAAAGTTTTATTTACTGTAATACAAAAGTTTTATTTACTGTAAAAAAAATTTTTAACAAAAATTTTTGTCCTAAGTATTTTAGTAATACATAGAGAACAACAACCGACGTTTGTGTGTTTAGTGGTTATAAGAGAACTCATTTATCTGCTTGGGTTATGAATGAGTATAGGGTGAAGAGTCTTGGATAAAGAAGTTTACCATGAGGTATCCAATAGATCTAGGTTTATATCTACCTTTTTTCATGTCAAATAAAGGTGAAATACTGGCATGGTTTGGACAACTTCCATAATATACAATTCAAAAGATGATGCATTCAGATAATCACCTGTTATTAATTATAATTACTTTTATGGAGCGGGAATCTACATGGAAAGCCTAGTTTGTCCTTTTTCAAAGGAAGGTCAACCGAAAAAGCTCAGACCAAGATAATTGAGTAATAAATAATTTGTAAGTGTACTTTCTTCTTAAGTTATTTCAAAGCTTGTTTGTTATTTCAAATATAGGAAAAGATATGAATGTGAAGGATATCTTTAAACCCAAGTTGCTCAAACTCTGATGCAGATATCTAATGCAGCTGCATGTGGGCTTTTGTTACCTATTTGGAAGATTGTGATCATGATGCATACTTTCCAGCTCTCGTGATTGGCTGTTGATTCTTGTTAGCAGTAGCCTAACTGCATTTGTCATATTGTTTTTATATTTAATCTACTATGAATTGACAGTGAACTCAATGGTCACAGTAATTGATGAAAAAATATGTAAGACGTACTCAATTGAAAAAGTTTTAAAATAAGTTGTGCTACTTAAAAATCAAATGGTACATACCTTAGAAAATGCATATACAATAGTATATGGGTAAATGCTTGGTTTAAATATTTTCCTACAAGTTAGAAATAATGTCATTTTTGTTTGAATAGTAAGAAAAAAAATTGAATAATTCTTCTCAAAAAATAGTTTCCATCAAAATGAAAAAAATAAATAAATTATTTTTTCTCATTGCGAGAGCTTAGTTTTAAAATGAAATTAAAAAGGCTTTAGACAAATGCGTATAAAATGCATTTGGTGCAATTTACTTGTAAATTTAAAATTTTCAAAGATATTATACAGGTTAAAATAGAATATCATATTGAGTCCAAAGGATTCAAATTGAGCAGGACCAAAACTGAATACTTAGAGTGTAAATTCAGCGTGGAGAGGGAGGGAGAAAACTCTGAAGTGAGGCTTGCCACCCAACCTATCCCCAAGAAGGATAAGTTTAAGTATTTGGGGTCCATCATCC
>JAOTQJ010039957.1:0-15248 GCA_025642045.1 Solanum sejunctum
GGTGCGGTTAGTCAATAAAACAGAGGAAACTCTGCCGAAATTTCGGTAGAATTTCAGACTAGGTTATAAAGGAATTTAGTTTAGTATATGTTTGCGTGCCCCTATCGGGCACTGGTCACGCCCCCAGGGTGGGGCGTGACAGATTGGTGGGGCATGACATTATTGATATGAAATGTACAACTATTGTCTATTTTTTTAATGAAGATAAACATACAGTGAACAAGATTAGTTATGATTATTTATTTTTGAAAGAGCATTTATTATATGATTTTGATTATTATACTAGCATATTTTTTGACTTTTTCCTCATTAAAATGATGATAGTTACTATTATTACTCATTGAGCTAGAATCTCATTCCTCACTAAAGTTTTTCTAGAGAATACAAGTGATATCAACGAGAATTTTAGTAGCTAGAGCTAGCAATCTGACTTTCCATGGTGTGTCTGCACTTGTTTGCTTGGGCAACAAGCTTATCTAATTTTTGAATTTTTCCTTGAGTTCTTAAAGTCACTATATAGTACTTTATTTTATTAGAATGATGAGTATTCTTTTATTATTTTAGATGTGTGACTGATTCTAAATTTTTTTTCATTTTTGAAGCCGAATTAGTATTATTGCTTGGAGAATAGATTGAAAATTTATATGGTGCCTTGGTTTAAATATTTAGTTGTTGTGTTGGTTATTTTTTAGACAGGTGAAATTGAATAGGACTAAAAGCAAGGAAAATTCTATCCGAATTTCTATAAAACTCTAGTAAGACTTTCTTTGTGATTCTCCCTCTTAGCGCCGATCATGATCCTAGATTGGGTTATGACAACATATCTCCATTTTCTTCACTAGATTTGTCTTCCTTAGTTTCTTTATTGGAATGATCTTGTTATTTTTTCAGTTTAAAAGTTTGAAGGTTTTCAATTAACTTATCCATTGTAAGAGCCTTCAGGTCCCTTTCTTCAATGACAATATCTACTTTGCTTTGCCAAAATTTAGGAAGTACTTTGAGAATCTTCTTGACTTGCTTTATTGGATTATAAATTCTCCTAAATAGTGAAATTTATTTGTGATAGCAGTGAACCTAGTATTCATTTTATGAATAGTTTCACCGTCCTTCGTATCGTATAGAAAAATTTTCATATTCAGTGGTAAGCATATCCACCTTCAACTCCTTCACTTGAGTGGTACCTTCATGAGTAGTTCTTAAACAATTCTAGATGTCTTTGAAAAACTCACATGCAGAAGTCCTATAATAGTCATTTGTTCCTATGCCAAACTCACATGCAGAAGTCTTATAATAGTCATTTGTTCCTATGCCACGTACAAGCAACTTCTTCATCCTATAATTCTTTTTCACCTTCGTCCTATAAGTTTTGTTGTATTTCCTACGAGTTTTTGGCATGATTCTGGTCACTTTTCCATCTTTTATTTCAATCATAGGAATGTGTGGTCCACCAAGAACAATTTCCCACAACTCAGTATCTTTAGTCATGATATAATCAAGCATTTGTGCTTTCCTCCATCCATAGAGCTAACCATGAATACGAGGAGGTCTTCTAGTTGATTTTTCTTCTAGATTTACGCGAGCATCCATTTGAACAAGATCCTCTCTAGGTGCTTACCTCATAGACGGTCCTTACTATGATACCAATGGATGGCTTCTATGCCCTCACAACTATTACCGATTTGATTCCTTAACAAAATAAAAATAGAATAGTGTAAAGAAATAAATTAGATTTATGTGAAAATCTTCTTACTTAAAGGAGGAAAAAATCATGACTTGTCTCACAAGATTTCAATTCAACTTCATTATTGTAATACCCCATAAAATTACCAAAGTGCCCTTAAAATAAAATCATGCGCATAACACATCTTTCCAAGCTCTAATAGAAAATTTGAGATCGAATTTGTGATTAGCATGAAAAATTGAGTGAGAAAATGGTCTCGACGTTATTTTAGAGCAACCGAGTCAAAAAATAATTTTTCATAATTAATTCAAAAACTGTGTTGATGCGTGCCCCAGGCGCGACACGCCAAGGACAAGTACTTACACTTATTTTTTTTTCATTTTTTTGATGTGAACCGAAAAGAAATAAGATTCACAAAATAACATATTTCCGTGGCGTAACACGGACATGCTATTATGAAGTGAAATTTTATTGTTTTAACTCGAGGGCGCTTTGGTCATTTCTCAACCTATCTTAAGTCCTAAAAATGTATTTAAGAGTCATTTAAATCAGGTTAAGGGTTTCAAAAACTATTTTTTTTTCTGGTTTCTAAGTGAGGGTTCTTGAGAGGGAAGGAAAAGAAAGCCAAAAGTGTTGAGTTGGGGTAGAATTTCTTGTAAGAACTTGTATTATTTTTCATCCCAGGTATGTAAGGCTAACTTAAAACATGTATTTGTTCTTCCATGTGCCCAATAAAAGAAGTAGATAAGTAGATGGATGCATTGAGTTATATATGTAATTCTTGAGTAATTTCTTACTTAATCTATACTTATATTATGTATTTCTTATGTTAATGGCCATCACAAACTTAAATTACTGCATAACTGATTTATTTTGAATTGTTTTCTACAACTCTAAATATATTTTGGATAAAGATTTCAAGAATAAATTTAGGAGATGGATCTAGAGCCTTGATGGTATGGATGTGCTTATGATGTATGAATATAGCCGACGTTTGTGAATGTTGATGATGATGTTGATAAAATTGATGTTCATGGAGTCCTAAGAGTATGTAATTCATCCTAAAAGAATGTTCTTAATCTATTGGGTTGATAATTGAAGAGATGAATGGATGCACCTTGTCCAAAAAAGACCAAATGATGATAAATCTTACCGTTTATGAGCATATTGAGTCTTGGGAGAAGTACCGAGCGCTGAAATGGGTAAGAGTGTGTCTCACTCGTACTTATAATCATGTGGATAGCATAAGGGAGGATTGGATCGTGCAAATGGGTGTTTCCTTAGTCCCAAAAGAGGACTTGATGTTATTTTGGATCCACAAATAGCCACCCCTTCACTCCGGCAAGGTACTGGGAAGATGCCATGATGATATTTCTCTATTGTATCATCACTAACTCATAGGTGATGGTTATAGGTTTGAGAAACTCCCAGATAGGTTTAATCTTGATAGTACTAGATATGATTGTATGAGTCTTGATTGATGTTACTGTAATATTATCTATTTTTTATTCTGAGATGAGATGAGTACCTAATGAGTTGATATTATTCTGTCTATATTATTTACTTTTATCCCATTTTACATACCATGTATTCCATGTACTGATGCCATTTGGCACTGCATCGTATGCAAATTAAGTAGATAGAGGACTTCAGCAGGCTATTCATTGAGGTTCAGAGACTTCTAGCTTCAGAGATTTGGTGAGTCCTCTCCTGCATTTGGAGCATATCTTTTTATTCTTTTTCTTATGTTTTGTGTTTATTCTTTTAGCTTGAGGTAGCCATGGCTTGTCATGGTACCCTCCTAGACTGTAGACTTAGTAGCTCCATAGACATAAAGATGGTGGTTTGATGTTGGGGTCCTTCCCCTTTCTTTCTAAATTGAGTTTTTTTTCGTAATCCTATCTTATGCTATAGATGTTGACGACAGGTTTTTATGTCCCATGGCCCATTTTCTTGACGTTGATATGATAAGATAAAATTTCCCACTAACGTGTGTTAGATCTTTCTAATGTCTTCCATTAATTTATTGATTGAATAAATGTAATGAGCCAGGCGCTTTACTTGGGGACTAAAAATAGTCTCTAAGTACCAGTTATGCCCAGAGTACCTTTCCGGGGCATGACAAACTTGGTATTAGAGCACAGTGTTTGAGTGTCCTAGGGAGTCTATGAAGCCGTGTCTAGTAGATTCTTGTTTATGAATGAGGTGTGCACCATACTTCATAAGCAGGAGGCTATAGGATATTAGGAAGTATTACCCTTCTTCTATTATCTGAGTTCGTGCAATAGAGTTTAACTTTATGAAAACTTTATACTAATTCGTGCATTACATATTTCCAGAATATGCCTCCCAAATGAACTGCTGCTCAGAGAAATATCTCAGCCCCAACTTATGAGAATTCCCAACTTGAGGTCCTTACTTAGATGGGGTCGACTTGCCAGGACTGCTGAGGTCCCATAAGCGCCCCTTGCACAACTACAACTAGCCCCTACCTCAAAGGCAGAGTTTAGGGGAGCCATTACCATGCTTACTCAGCTAGTGGCCTCCCAAATTAATAATCGAGGTCCTCAGGTTCCTAGTTTTAACTCATAGGAGTCCATGACTGCAACCAAGCTCAGAGTCCTTGTATAGATGAACCCACCAGTGTGTACAGGGTCAAAGGTTGAGGAGGACCCACAAAACTTTACTGATGAGATGTGGAAGGTCTTGATGGTCATGCATGCTGATGAGATTGAAGGAGTTGAGCATGCATCCTACCAACGGAAAGATGTTGCAAATGTTTGGTATAACCAATGGGAGGATAGTAGAGGTGAAGATGTTGAGCCTGTAGAGTGGGATAAGTTCGAGATAGGAAGCTAATCTTTAAATGGTGTATCTACCTCCTAGTGTGAGTTAAGTCTGATGATGTCGAGTCCCTCACCCTAAAGTCGGTCTCGATTATAAATGAGTTTCTCGAAGTGTTCCCTGATGATCTACCTAGAGTCTATCTTGATAGGGAGTTTGACTTTGGGATTGATGTTCTCCCTGATACCCAACCTATCTCAACTCCACCTTATAGGATGACCCCCGCTGAATTGAAAAAAACAATTGAAAGACTTGCTAGAGAAGGGTTTCATAAGGCCTAGTATTTCTCCTTGGGGTGCTCATATCCTATTCGTGCCTAAGAAAGATGGATCTCTTAGAATATGTATAGAGTATCGACAATTGAACAAGGTTAAAATAAAGAATAAGAATCCTCTTCGCATGATAGATAATTTGTTTGACCAATTTCAGGGTGCCTCTTACTTCTCCAAGATAGACCTCAGATCGGGTTACCATCAGCTGAAGGTGAGGGAATGTGATATTCCAAAGATAGTATTCTAGACAAGGTATGGCCATTTGAAGTTCTTGATCATTTCCTTTGGGTTAACTAATGCACCTTCAACGTTTATGGACTTGATAAACAGAGTATTTAGATCGTATCTTAACATGTTCATGATTGTATTCATTGATGATGTCCTGATATATTCTAAGGATGAAGAAGAGCATACCAATTATCTTAGAGTGGTTTTAGAAATTCTCAAAGATCATAAATTATATGTTAGATTTTCGAAGTTTGAGTTTTGGATCAAGTCAGTGGCCTTCCTAGGTCATGTTGTCTCGGACAATGGTATTCAATTGGATGCCCGAAAAATTGAAGTGGTTAAGAACTAGCCCAGGCCGACCTCTTCCATCAAAATAAGAAGTTGTTTAGGGTTGGAAGACTACTACCATAGATTTGTTGAGGGGTTTTCTCTCTTGTTTGCACCATTGACCAAGCTAACTCAAAAAAAGGCTAAGTTTCAGTAGTCTGAAGAATGTGCAAAGAGTTTTCAAGAGTTGAAGACTAGATTGATTACAACACCAGTTTTGACTCTGCCTGATAAGGCGGAAGACTTTGTGATATATTGTGATACATCTAGAGTTGGACTGGGTTATGTGCTGATAGAGAGAGGAAAGGTGATAGCCTATGCTTCTAAACAACTTAAGATTCATGAGAACAACTATCTGACTCATGATCTTGAGTTGGTAGCAGTGGTGTTCGTGCTTAAGATCTGGTATCACTATTTATATAGAGTGCATATGGATGTGTTCATTGACCACAAAAGCTTGCAATACGTATTTAGTTAGAAGGAGCTCAACCTACGACAAAGAAGATAGCAGGGTTGCTCAAGGATTATGACATGAGCATTCTATACCACCCAGGTAAGACTCACATTGTTGTTGATGATCTTAGAAGGTTGTCTATGGATAGCACGACCCATATGGAGGAAGGGAAGAAAGAGTTGCCTAAGGAAGTGCATAGATTGGTCTATTTAGGAGTACTACTTGAAAAAAATAATGAAAGTGGGGTCAATGTTCAGAATGGGTCTGCTTCATCCCTATGTCAGAAGTAAAGAAAAAGCAAGATCAAGATCCTATCTTGCTTCAACTAAAAGAAACTGTTCACAAGCAAAACGTGATGGTTTTCTCCAAAGGGAGAAATGGGGTGCTAAGATACTAGGGTAGATTGTGTGTGCTCGATGTTGATGGTGTCCAAGAGAGAATCATGGCACAAGCTTACAGTTCCCATTATTGTACTCATCCTGGCCCCACCAAGATGTACCATGTCTTGACAGAAGTTTATTGGTGGAATGGAATGGAGAAGTACAATGCTAAATTTGTTTTCAAGTGTTCCAACTATCAACAGGTCAAGGTTGAACATCAAAGGCCATGTGGACTAGCTCAGATCTTTGAAATTCCCGAGTGGAAGTGGGATATGATCAATATATATTTCATTATCATCTTACCATGGCCCCGAAAGCAACATGATTCGATATGGGTGATTGTGCATAGGATGACTAAATCAGCTCACCTTTTGGCATATGCTAAGTTATACATTCATGAGATTGTGAGGTTGGAGTTCACTTGTCTATCATCTTAGACAGATGAGCTCAATTCACCTCCTAATTTTGGAGATCTTTTCAGAAATGATTGGCTACCAAGGTAAATTTGATTACAACCTTCCACCCTCAGACAGATGTTAAGCAGAGCACACCATTCAGACCTTATAGGATACGTTAAGGGCTTGCATTATTGACTTTAAGGAAAATTGGGATGACCCTTGCCATTAATCGAGTTTGCTTACAACAATAATTATTATGCAAGTATCCAGATGGCCTCTTATGAGGCATTGCATGGGAGAAGGTGTAGATCACCGATTGGGTAGTTTGAACTTGGTGAAGCTGAGTTGATTGGACCCAATCTTGTTCACCAGTCCATGGATAAGGTAAAGGTTATTAGAGAGAGATAGAAGACCACACAAAATCGACAAAAGTCTTACACTTACGTGAGAAGAAGGGACTTAGAATTTGAGATAGATAATTGAGTGTATTTGAAAGTGTCACCTACGTAGGATTTCATGAGGTTCGGTGAAAAAGGAAAGTTGATTCCATGCTACATTAGACCCTACCAAATCGTGAAGAGGCTCGGGAAGGTCGCTTATGAATTAAAATTTCCTTCAGAGTTAAATGGGATCTATCCAGTGTTCTACATTTTGATGTTGAAGAAGTTCTTGGGAGACCCTACCTTGGTGATCCCTATTGAGAGCACGGGAGTAAACGATCGCCTATCCTATGAGGAAAATTCTAGTCCAAATCTTTGATCAGTAAATTTGTAAACTGAGAAATAGAGAGATAGCATCCGTCAAAGTTCTATAGAGGAATGAATTTGTTGAGGAACCTACATGTGAATTTGAAGAAGCTATGCGAATCAAATACCCACATCTATTCGTGCCAAATGATTATGATGTTGAAGGTAAAGTATCTATCCTTAACTTAATTGAAGTTCCTACTCTTGAATTGATGTATTTATTCTATTCTTGAGTCTGAGTAGAGTTTATAGGGGTTGATGAATAGTTGAGAGTTTGATATTTTCAAGTAAGTATTGAGATGGGTCCTGATTTTATACGTGCCTTAATCCTATCACTAGTCATCATTCGAGGACAAATGATCCCCAAGGGGAGATAATGTAACGCCCCACAAAATTATCCAATTTCCCCTAGAATGGCATCGTGCGCAGAACACATCTTCCCAAGCTCCAATGGGAAATTTGAGATTAAATTTGCGATCAACACTAAATATTGAGTGGAAATAGTTTTGACCCGATTTTAGAGCAACTCGGTCGAAAAATAATATTTTATGATTAATTTTAAAACAGTGTTGATGTATGCCCCAGGCACATTTACACTTGTTTTTCTCTTTAGTTTTTTGACTTGAACTGGAAAGACACGAAATTCACAAAATAACACATGTCTTCACCTTAGGCTCGACGCAGACATGCTGTTACAAAGTGGAATTTTATTCTTTTAGCTCGGGGAGGGCACTTTGGTCATTCCTCAATCTATCCTAAGTCACAAAAACATGTTTAAGGCTCATTTATATTAGGGTAAGGGTTTCAAAATTCATTTTTTTCTAGTTTCTAAGTGAGGGTTTTTGAGAGGGAAGGAACAGAAAGCCAGAAGTCTTGAGTTGGGGTCAAATTTCTTGCACGAACTTGCATTGTTGTTCATACCAGGTATATAAGGCTAACTTAAAACATGAATTTGTTCTTTCATGTACCCAATAGTTAAATTAGATGAGTAGATGGATGTATTGAGTTTATATATGTAATTCTTGAGTAATTTCTTATAAAATTTATACCTACATTATGTATTTCTTATGTTGATGGCCATCACAAACTTAAATTACTGCATAAATGATTTATTTTGAATTGTTTTATACAACTCTAAATACTATTTTGGCTAAGGATTTCGAGAATGAATTTTTAGGAGATGGGTCTAGAGCCTTGATGGTATGGATTTGCTTATGATGTGTGAATGTAGCCGGAGTTTATAAATTTTGATGATGATGTTGAGAAAATTGATGTTCATAGAGTCTTAAGAGTATGTAATTCATCCTAAAAGAATGTTCTTCATTTATTGTGTTAACAATAATCAGATGAATTGATGTTCCTTGTCCAAAAAGAGACTAAATGATGATAAATCTTTATGTTTATGAGCATATTGAATCCTGGAAGAAGTATTGAGCACCAAAATTGGTAGGATTGAGTCCCACTCACACTTATAACCACGTGACCAGCGTAAGAGAGGATTCGACCTTGAAAATGGATGTTTCCGTAGTTCTAAATGAGGACTTGATGTTATTTTGGATCCACAGATAGCCATGCCCTTTCACCTTGATGAGGTACTAAGTAGATACTGCAATGGCATCGCTTTGTTGTATCATCACCGACTTATAGGTTATAGTTGTTGATTTGAGAAACTTTTAGATAAGTTTCACCTTGATAATACTCTTATGTTGACGTGATGATATGAGTCTTGATTGATGTTGATATGATATTGCCTATTCCTTATTTTGAGATGAGATGAGTACCTGATGAGTTGATGTAATTTTGTCTATATTATTTACTTTTAGCCTGTTTTACATACCTGCATTCCACGTACTGACGTCATTTGGCGCTACGTCATTTTATGATGCAGATTCGGTAGAGAGAGGACTTCAGCAGGCGATTTGTTGAGATTTAGAGACTTCTAGCTTCAAAGACTTGGTGAGTTCTCTCTTGCATTCGTAGGCTAACTTTTTATCACTTTTCTTATGTTTGAGCTTACTCTTTGAACTTGCGGTAACCATGGTTTGTCATGATACCTTCCTAAACTGTAGACTTAGAGATTTCATAAACACAGAGATGATGGTTTGATGTTGGGGCCTTTCCCCTTTTTTCCTAAATTGAGTTTTTTCACAATCCTATCTTATGCTATAGATGTTGACGACTAGTTTTGTGGCCCATGGTCCATATTTCTTGATGTAGATGTGATAGAATTTTCCACTAGAAAATATTTCAAATGTCTTCCATTGATTTACTGGTTAAACGAATGTAATAAGGTCAGATGTTTTGCTTGGGGAATAATAATAGTCTTTAAGTGTCAGTTACGCCCAAGATACCCTCCTGGGGTGTGACAATTATCATCAGGGAGCAACTATAAGATTACAAATTCTTGCCAATCTCTAAATTAAAGAAAGTCTTAATTGTTTTCCTTGCTATGACAACATAGTTACCCTACTCACTAAACAACAACTTTATTTCCTTCGAAACTAATCAACTTTGACAGATTTAGACTTCAAGAACTCAACATAGCTAACTCTAGCTATGCTTTGAAAGAGAGACTCAAATAAGCATCTAGTTCCTTTATGACTCAGGATTAGATTTACTAAAACTAAGAGAAGAAATATAAACTAAAAATAGCCCAACATAATAATCACTCTATGGGGTTCCATTATTATTCTTCAAGGAATATTTCTTGATAGAATATTTTTTGTTTATGGTAGAGAAAATTATAATACCAAAAAATAGCTTATGTCATTATGGAATGACATAATATGATTAAACAACTTGTTGGAGCAATGTTATTGGCTAGAAGCTTGCCATACCGCAATACTACGCTCACTCACTAAAGTATTTATAGTATACCTTTCTCAACTATTATTTTTTTGTTACCACACAATTTTCATTCTCTCATGGGATTAGGACCCATACCAAATTTCTATTTGTCAAATCATCTATCATGCTCCAAAGTCCCATTTAAGCGGACTGGCATCCATTATCGATAAGTCTCGGGAGAACCAACCTGTATCCATGCAGTTTCTGATACATATTATAAGGAATTTCTATACTCGACATGCTTTTAAGGAAGTAGACAGTAATAATAAACCAAAAGGAAATGCATATGACTAGGCAGTTGGGGCCACATTGTCTAAAGTACGGGACATGATCACACTTTAATTTACATAGTCTACAAAGCCTCTAAATAAGGAAAAGTATCTAATAAGGGTCAGTACAGGTCCCACCTCGATAACTATACAATACAAAATATAATCTATAGACTCACAAAGCTCCGAAGCAACCTGGAGCTTGATAACAGTAGCTGAATATCCTGTACTCCTATTGCAGAGAGCTACTAGCACCTATACCTACAACATGAAATGCAGGTCCTCCGTAAAGAACGTCAGTATGAGATAATGTACTGAATATGTAAGATAGGAAATACTATATATGAAATAACAACTCAAATGAAATCATGGACTAGTGAAATAATAAGAGACCACTTTTAGTAATACTATGGAATCATGTATTTTATGTTGTTTTTATTACTTTACTTTTACTGTATAATCTATGCACAACATGTAATTCAAATGACCAGCTAATCAGTGATAAATTTATATCAGGATCGACCCATGCTAGGTTATTCATTTCACCCCTGAGCTATCCCCCGTAATGGGATCGACCCTTGCTAGGTGATTCTTCCACCCCTCGGGTTACCACCCATCAATAAGCAATATACTTTACTTTATTTTTCAATTACTTTTGAGATGATTCTTTTGGTGGTCATAATATTGGAGTTGTAGGACTATGATATAACATGTGACATGTAAATAATCATACAAGACAATATGACAATGAAAAGAGTATGTTACACAAATAATAAAATCATATGAGATGAAATAACTCATGAACTTTATTTAGCAACAAGAACCTATGTAACTTGGTATTCACGTATGTATATTGATTTGAAGGTGACTATGTATGAGAGCATATGAACATGTGAAAGAGTAAAGACACGGTTAACAATTACGTTGGAGTTCGTAAGTGTCTTTAGGTGTCAAGGAAGAATCTAGATTTCATGCCAATTAATATGAAATCGAGTAGCCTAACATACCTTGTTCTATGGCCTCATTATTACCTCGAAGTAACCTCCTTTTCCTCCAAATACTTATCTACAATATAGTAGGTGATAAAACTAGTATCAACAACTAATAAATACATAAGTATTCTTAATTACCTTTACCCTCAAGGTGTAGTGCTTCTCCAAGAACCCTAAAAGTCTCATTGTGACTGCTTTGCAAAGTTAAGAAGGTGTAGAGAGAAAGCTTTGTGAAAGCTGAAACTTTTTTTCAAGTTTAATATGACTTAAAGGTACTACTTGTAAGCCCTTTTAAAGAGATAATTTTGGCTGACTTTCTCTTGAATTTTTATCCTTATTTTATCAAGGTGGTGATGCAGCAGCTTGGCCTTTTCACTTGGGCCTAAATGGGTTGTAAATTGATGGGCTTTGGCTGCCGATTTTTCTAATTTTTCTTCATTTAGTTTGAGCTCAATTAGTCAAGTGGGTTGTGATGTACTTAAGCCCTTTTATTATTATTCTTGGGCTGTAAATGTTGTCCATTTACGATGCTAAAATGTGGGCTCAAGTCACACCCTTAGCTCGGACTTTATTCATTATTGGACTTGGACAGATTCGACGTCGGGCCTCGTCTCCATCCAGCTAGCAAATTTAAGCTAAGCAAGTAGGTGAATCACCTGCTAGCTTCCTAAGTCTTACAAACACCTCACTTCCCTCACTTCATTTAAGGCCGCATTCTCCTCAATTTGACTTAAAAATTATATACACTCACTCGTCTTAAACGTTAGACGTACATATCGCCCTCTAATTTGAAATTCATGCAGTTTTAAAAATTGGCGCTAATTTAACCAAGCCATATCATATTTCATTTGCATAAAACTTGTACATGTGAGATGTGTAGTGTTACATAATCAAAACTATAAAATAACAATAATTTGAGATTCTTCGTTTTAAATTTTATAATGATTATTTTAAGCATAATGGTTGAATTTTAGGGGCATGCAATCCCAAACAAGAAAGCATAACAATAATGTCTAAAGTATTTGAGTCTGAAAAAATAGACTAAGAGATATAGAGGAATCCATAATAGTTTGAACGAAATAGTTGATCGTTGGATTCAAAAAGCGTAGGTCTCACAGTTGAAGTCTCGAAATAGTTGTGCAAATATGACTTTGTAGTAAATAAAAAAGAGAAAATAAAGTATCAGTATACAAATCATAATGTACTAATAGGACTATACAATTGGTTTCCAGATAAAAGTCTAACTAAAGTAACCACAATACAGTAACATAAGCCAACACATGTAATAATAAGTCACCCAAATATAAACTTCAGACACAAATTTTGACTTAAAAAATGCACGAAAATATACCCCACATGATCACAATAAAGCATATCCAATCCTCTCATAAAACCTACACACAAGCTATTAAGCGTGGTACCCTAACTTTGACAATTCAGAATAAAAGAGTTTGAAAATCATTAACTTGGAAATAAAATTTTAATTTTGATCTTATTAATTGAGATTATGGAGGTAGGACATGATGATGTACTTAGGGGTCGTTTGGTACACATATCAATAACGCAGGATTAGTAATACAGAAATTAATAACACAGGGATTAGTGATGCAGGGGTTATTTTGTATCAATTGTTTAATTCATTACTTCTCACCTAATCTTGTAGTTGGTTTAAAAATTTTACAAAAATCTTCTTTTTCAATTATATCTTTGAATTATTATGGGATATTAAATTTCATATAATTGGATCAAGTAGATGATTGCCGGAGTTTTTTTTTTTGGTAGCCTCCTAACTAGCTTGGAGAAGAACAAATTTGCTATCATGTGTTCTACTTACTTTTTCACTTGTGTTATTTGAAGATCAATAATTGTCATCTTACTAAATTGATTATTTACAAAATATTAATTTTTAATTTAATAAAGATAGAACATCTGCTTTTAAAATCAAAAAGATCATAAATAATAATAAGATCAAATAAACCATCTACTTTTACACATAAAATTGCAAGTTGTAGTTTTAAATGGAGTTAGTATCTTAAATCACTCAACTTTGAGAATTTATCCATTGAGCTTTGTTTTGTATAATAAAATCACTCAATAAGGCATTTGGATCAACAAAATAGCTCAACTAAATTAATTATCGAAATAAATTTTTGACATGCTAATATTAGTTTTTTTATTATGTAAATATTAACCCATAAATAAATAAAATTTAAAAATTTTATATGACCAAAAAATTATTTTATATTATATAAATATGAACTCAAAAATGGAAAAAAATTATAAGTTAATTTATTGAAATAAATTCATTAGTACAAAACTACAAATATAAACATAACATCAAGAAAATAAAAAAAATAATTAAAAGAATTTGAGGGGATTGAGGAATAGTTTGGTCATTTAGGAGACTTATCCAAGGATTGTTAAACTTTGGATTAGCTATCCCTCTATTTTCTAGGAATAAAATAATACCATAAATGAGGTATAACTAATTTATGAGTTAAATCAAATAAAGTAACTAAATAATGATTTAGTTAAATTTATCCAAAAATTATTTTGATATAATACATCCTACCAAACGGAGTCTCAATCTTACTAACTTTACATATCTTTGTATGAAAGATAATACTAGAATTCTTGAATTTGGAGCCTTGAGCTCTTGGAAAATTGGATGCTCTTGAATTTTTTTAAGAAAAAGGAGCAAATTTTGAAAATTACTATACGTATTAGAATGTTAAGAGATTATAATATGAATTTCAGTTAATTGAGGGTAAAAGAGCAGGAATACCCCTCTTGAAATAGAAGAAGACAAGAAAAACACTTCAAAAAGATCTTTTTTTTAACCGAATTTTGTCGGTCAATTCGAATGTAGAGGGCCATTATTTGACAGATTATCAAAATGGGACTTTGAATTGCAAAAATAATCAATGTAAGAAGATTTTTTGGGCCATTTTGGTAATGTAGTTCCGCGATGTGCAAAACTATTCAGCGATTCGCCAAACTAAGAAGTGTCATCGCCCAACTCTCCAGCCTAGATATATTCTAGTAAAATATTGTACCTTTCTAATCTAAATTTGGACTAGTAAATAATCAATGACTTTGAAAAGAAGACTTGTAGACTATTAATTTGATTAGTTGTGGGTAGTGGTGGCAAATGCGTGGGTTGAACTAAATTTAGGTGGGTTGAAAAGAGGTCAATCTAAAATGGGTAATAATTCAATTCACTCATATTTTATACGAGTAAAGCTAGATTGGGTAAAAAATCAGTTGGATAAAATACTAGTTTATCCATATTTTTATAAGCAAATAGTACTCTGTTCTAAAATTCAATATGGGCAAATATTTTACTCTATTTTTGGATAAAAATGTTAAAAATATTTAATTTAAGTTTGTTGTATCATAAAATTAAATTCAACGTCCAATGTGAAATTTGACTTTTAAATTAAAATTTGATCCTAATCCCAAATTAGTCCTAGGACCCAACTTCTAATGGGATCCAATAGTCAATTTTGACTCAAAATTCTCGATACTTGTAATAAAAGGGGGTCAAGTGTAGGAGTGGGATCATTTTTTTTTAATTTGAATATTTTAAAATATAAAATTTTAAATTATTATTTTTTTGGATGCAGAAAGGGGGAGGGGGGAGAAGTGGCCAGAGACTGTGTAAAAAAAAATTAAATTACTAAAAATAAATTTTTAACTTTTTTTTTTTGCAGGGAGGGGAGGGGAAAGGGCAGAGGTGATCAAGGTAGGGCGGGGGTAAAAAGATAACGAAATTTTACAATATTTGAATTATTTTTTTTTAAAAAAAAA
>JAOTQJ010039968.1:0-15248 GCA_025642045.1 Solanum sejunctum
GTTATTATTATTGTTATTGTTATCATTATTATTATTGTTCTTATTCTTTTATGTTAGAGTCTTAAAATTATTTTAATTTTTCTTCATTTCTTTAAAAAAATTAAGTGGCAACTCTACTTTCTTTTTTTTTAAATTAGTTTTTTCTTAAATTAATTACGTTTTAAACTGATATTTGATTTTTTTAAAAAAAGCTATTTTCACGATTAACAGACCAAATCAACTCACTTCATTCCGGTGAAGACTAATCACAATGCGGAACAACTAGCTAAAATCTACATACGTGAGATTGTTGATTACACGGAGTGTCTATCTCAATTGTGCCAGATCGAGGTTCAGTGTTCACTTCTCACTTTTGGAAGACATTGCAGCATGGTTTAGGTACACAATTAGTCATGAGCTCAACATTTTATTTCCAGACCAATGGCAAGTCCTAGTGGACTATTCAGGTGTTAGAAGACATGCTTAGGGCCTATGTAATTGATTTTGATGCTCAATGGCATCAACACTTGCCCTTGGTGCAGTTTGTACATTATAGTATTTATCACTCTAGCATTAAGATGACACCATTTGAGACATTGTATAGGTGTAGGTGCCAATCACCCATTAGATGGTTTGACTCAATCACCATTAATGCATTAGGTTTTGATCTACTCAGAGATGCTATGGAACGGGTACATCGAATTCAGAGTCCACTGTTAGCTGTCCAGAGTCAGCCAAAGAGATATGTTGATAGAAGTGTTTGCCCTTTGGAATTCATGGTAGGAGATCATGTGTGGTTGAGGTTTTTACCCATGAAAGGTGTGATGAGATTTGGAAGAAAAGGTAAGCTTAGCCTGAGGTTTATTTGCCCATTTGAGATTCTGAGAAGAGTAGGGGAGGTGGCTTATGAGTTGGCTTTTCCATCTAGATTGTCATCTGTCTATCGAGTATTTCATGTCTCTATACTTAGAAAATACATACCGGACAGATCCCATGTTATTATGATGACGCAGAGTTGGGTCCAGATTTAACTATGAGGAGGAACCAATAGCCATTCTATATAGATAAATTTGTAGACTTAGGACTAAAGAAATAGCTTCAGTTAAGGTTCAATGGGTACATCGGCCTACGGAGGAGGCAACTTGGGAGATAGAGTCCAATATGCGCACCAAATATCCTTATCTTTTTGAAACTTCAGGTATTTTCTTTTACCCTATGTTCGAGGAATAACATATTTTTTAGTGATGGATAATGTAATAACCTGATTAGGGTGGCAAATAAAATTATTACACGCACTACATCTTGTTCCCAATAATTTAAGTGGTTACGTCCATTTGATAAGATAACAATAATAATAATAAGTACTATATTTTATCCTCCAATTATTCAAAGATACATTATATTTTGTCTCCGGCCTCTTCCCTTTAAATACCTGGTTTTTTCATACTAAGAGGAAGCAGAAGAAAATTTGGGTAAGAACACAGAAAGAGGAGAATTCATGATCAGCAATTGTATAAATACCATTTGTGCGGTTCTGGCATTGAGGTAGGTTTGTCTATCCTTCTTTGAGATTGGGATTGAGTTATTGAATATTCGTATGTTATAATTTGTCAAATGGGATCATATCATATATTGAAAAATTTTCTTATAAATTCCGTGTGGAAAACTTTATTTATATAGGCAGTAAAATATGGGCATTTAAACCTAAATTTATTTTACTATGTTTTAAAAATCTTAAATTTCTTGTGGTGCTATTAAACATGTTGTATAAACAAAGAAAAATAGAAGAAGGGCTACCTAGAATTTGAAGAGAAGGTGCAAGGAACCAATAAGTTACCATAAATTTAGAATATAAAAAAAGATGAAGCTGCATCAAAAACTTTAAAATCTCTTATAATCCAGAAGAAATTCTTACAAATTTTATACCTCCATTGAGTATAGTCGAAATTGACACTTCTTTCAAATATACATCCCAAAATAGAAAAGGAAATAGTCACAATCTATTCATAACTTCATATGAAAAGAAAATACACTCAACACACATGCAGAGATGGAGATAGAGAATACATAGAAATAGAGAGAGAAAGTAATAAAAGAAAGATGTGAAGACTAACGATATCTTGTGTTTACTATATTAGAAATATGGTCTGTAGCGCATATAAATTATAGATTAAAATATTCTTATTAGACATATATAAGTAAAGAGATGCATTGTCTTTATAAAAAGGGAGTGCAACTGCGCATGCGAATCTATGTAAGTGCTCATCAATTTTCACTTACTGCTGTGTCCACTTCTGCCCATCATTGATTTTATCACGAGAAATATAATAATAGTTGATTATTCAATATTTAATTAATTCATTATGCATAGTCATCAACATTATTGAAGTACGCCGTGATAGTAGAAATATGGTAAGTAGGAAATATTAATATAATATTAACTTAAATCCATTAAATTGTCTGCTTGAATTTTCTTCTATAAACTTTTACTTTTAATTTATTTTAACTCCAAACCTCTTCATTTTCATGTAAAATTAATCTTACAAGTTAATCGCACTATCTAGTACAACTCACAAAATTTATGCTTGGCAAGGATAAATAAAGGTATTAATTATGACACAAATGATGACTGAAAGAATGTACTTTTGACATAACTTTGGGCTCAATATTGAGAATCGTGACTAAATTGGAAAATGACAATTTTTAAAATGTGACAGAGAATTTTAAAGAGAATAATATCCCAATATGTATAAAAGAGTGTGGATATATAACTGCCAACTTAGAGAACTTTAATAATTATTGTATTTTTTGAGAGAAATATTATTTTTATAATTGTGTCTTGATTGCATGCATGCCCATACTACATGTCCTGATATTTAGGGAAGTTATGGATGGTGACTCGTATCATAAGTCCTTGACCACGCTCACTTAGGTGGCAAGGTAGTTGATACATTGTGACTCATATCATGAGTCCTTGGCCACGATCACTTAGGTGGCAAGGTAATTAATACATTATGATTTGTATTATGAGTTCTTGACCACGCTCGCTTAGGTAGAAAGGTAGTTGATACTGGGAGATTAGTATCATGAGTCCTTGACCATGAGTCAGGTGGCAAGGTAGTTGATATATTGAGATTATATACGACAGGTTGTGCGAAAGTCTTGATTTCACCTTGCATTGCATCGCATATCGTACCATTGCATTACTTATGGTTATTTTGGATAGATTTAATTAACATTATATGCTTACTTTATTTAGGTCATTTTATACAAATTGGCAGCACCGATTCCAGATTGTTTTTTTTTAATACAGGTGAAAGCATTCCTAAATTATTTCATAGTTTATTCAATTTCTGATTCCTAGACGGTTAAACCTGCTGGGTACATATTATGTATACTCACCCCTACTTTTTTCTCCCTCACAGATTCTCGTCAGGATTACCACGCAGTTGTTGATTTGCTTGCATAGTTGAGTCACACTAGATTTAATGGTGAGACTCAAGGACTTCGAGTTCCATTAGATTCTATCCTAGTTGTATGGTCTGTATTTTTGTTTGAACACTGTAATGTACTTATTTATTCATGCATATACTAGACCTCTGTACATTTGTGATACCAGGTTTTGGGATATGATTTTTATCTATTGAGTTTTTCCACTTTAAACATATTATATATTTGGGTTTGGAAATTTATTTGGCTCCATAGTCATGATCCTATTTTGGGTCATGACAATTATTTTAAAAAAATTAAGAAAAGTGATGGACATTGACTCCTTGTCCGTCGCTATTTTTAAAAATTATTTAAAAATTTTAAAAAAAGCGACGGATATAAGGGCCTTGTCTGTCGCTTTTCTGATTTTTCTTTTAAAAAAATTACAAAAAAGTGATGGACTTTGGGACTCTGTCCATCGCTTTTTCTGCAATTTTTTTGACAACAAAAATATACAGTTTCTGCTGCCCATCTACAGTATAAAAAATAATAGATTTCAACCCAAATAAGCAATCCAATAGCAACAAAAAAAACTTCAACATACAAAATACATAACACCAACAAAAAGTAAATAATCAAAATGAATAAAATCCAAAAATACAATGTTTTAAACCAGTGCAAAGTTCATCAAAATAGTATAAAGTATCTAAAATATAACGAAAATGAATCTAAGACTATTCTCAACAAACTCATCATCGCGCTCATCAGATTTGGGACTGAAAATTTGCGGTGTAGGCCAATGGGCGAGGTTGAGCACTTGTTTTTTGATTTGCATAACTTTCTATTGTTGTTCAACCCTTTTTGTCTCAGAACCTATGAATGCACTTGAAAGTTGTTCTATATTCTGAGACATAGCAGCCAACTGAACCCGATCAAGGTCCTTGGCATGACTCGACGATCCAATGCCTTCTCAACTTGATTGGAGTCATCGTATGTCATTTCTAGAGCCTATCCCATAGATATGACCTTTGTGGTTCCTTCCAACTACTTTCTCAGTCTAAATTTGATTGAACAGTTCAGGCGTAAGTTAGACATCATCTCCAAGCACATGAACGTGTATATATATATATAAGTGTTAAGAAGCTTACGTAGGCTTGTTAGACCCATACGTCTGGCTCTGACTCGTCATCCTTCTTTCTGACACGAGTCTTCTTAAAAGCCTCATTCCAAAAATGAAACAATATAACACCTAGCCCAACACTGTGAAGTATTGTCCTCCCTTAGGCCTAGCCCCATCATAGATTTGTCCCTTCAGGTTCACCCCAAAAGATGCCTCAAAGTGTATAGACCAGTCATTTACTTATATACCCATCATCTTTTTTGTGTTTTGTCAATATGGGACTTCTCATATCAAGATAGGTTGTTACATAAACCCCCTCTATAGACTCAACATCCTCATTGAAGTTTGCTGCACAACATGCGAATTACCTAGACTCAGCACTTAGATTTGCCCCGCCCTAAGGGGATTCGCCTAAACTCAGTTGAAATCTAGCCCCACATCAACAAGGCTAACAGAAGAGTGACTTTGATACCAAGTTAGATGGTATTAGAGTATGAAGTTCAAGAGTCTTAGGGAGTCTATGAAGCCGTGTCTAGTAGAGTCTTGTTTATGTGTGTGTTTTGCACCACACTTTATAAATAGGAGGTTATAGACATTAGGAAGTGTTACCGTTTCTTGTGTTCTGAGTTCGTGTGATAAAGTTGGAACTCTACAAAGCTCTTTTCAAACTCGTGCATTACACATTTGTAGATCACACTTCCTAAATATACCGTGACCCGAAGGAATGCTTTGGCCAACAATGCTGAGAATCCCACTTGTGAGGTGCCCCCTCCGATGTAGAAAAGGGGTCGAGCTCGACCATCCAGAACCGCTAGTGTTCCCGAGACACCTGTTGTTCCACCTGCTTCTACCACAGAGGTTGACTTCAAAGGAGCTATCACCATGCTCACACAGTTGGTAGCTACTAAGAGCACGAACTAAGGCTCACGGACCGCTAATTTTAACTCCCAAGAGCTGATGGCTTCCACCAAACTGAGAGACTTTCTGAGGATAAACCCACCAGTCTTCTCTTGGTCAAAGGTTAAGGAGGACCCTCAGAACTTCATTGATGAGATCTGAAAGGTGTTGTAAACTATGCATGTGACCGATACGAAGAGTGTCATACCTCGTAACTTTATGCTCTTATATATCCATGTTTCAAGCCTCATTTGGTTAGGTTGGGGGTATGTTAGGTTCATGGCAGGCTCCTCAAACCTAAATGAGTTCAAGCCTTCCTTAAAATTGAGTTTTAGGTGATGGTTCATGCAAGGATCAACTTTAAACTAGCATAACTTTTGCACATTTGGAACTAGGTGGCCCACGACATGTCAAATGAAATCCATTTGAGTAAGCTTCACAATGCACTTGGTTTTACCTCATTTCGAGGTCAGATAAAGGAGTTATGATCATTTTTGTAAGGCCCTCCCATGCAATATTGTCACACGGGTAACTTGATGGCCAGTATGCCCTTGGACGAGCCGTCTGGGTCACTTGGGGTTGGAAAGGGCCATTTTTGGCCTAAGGATGGTGACACAGCTAGTAGAAATAGTTGTGTGGCTTGCCGCTAACTGTGTGGAGGGATCACAAGGTGTGTCAGGGAGGCTTGTTGGGCATGGGAAAAAATGTGGCTAAGGGTGGTGCAATGGGCACCCTTAACGGGCTACTTGAAGGGAGATGGCTCATGTGGTCTAGGTGTGAGGTGGCCTCGCCTCATTTTTTCAATCAAATGTGGTACAACGGACCATCAAACGGACCATGAAGTATCACACGACCAGTGAGGTGGTCCATCAAAGTGACGAGACATCAATTTTTCTAAGTTTCCCAACTTCTATTATTTTCACTAAGGCACTTCACATGGGCACTCCACACGACCCATGGAGTACCACACCACCAGTCAAGTCTCCAATGAGATGACACTTTGCCAATTTTTCCATCCATTCAAATATGCCGGCTTTGTAAATTTTAATTACTATATATTTTTTAGACTTCCAATGCTATCTTAACCTTCCTAAAAGACCTAAACAATATTCCAAAGGATCAAACTCATTACTCTCATCTCAAATACACTCTAAATTCTCCCAAAATCCTCCATCAATACCCAATTTAATTTCAAGGAAACCCAAGAACAAGATTGGATTCAAAGATCATTTCCAAGCCTCCATTCTTCCCAAACTCAATTCCAAACAACTCTAGACCTAAGGTATTATGGGTTTCTTTCATGGATTCCTTGAACCCATGATACCCAACCCTCCTTTTACTCAAGCTATATGATTTAAAGTTGATTTATAAATGGGTCTTGATTATTATAGAATTCACTGCACACTAAGTTAAAGCTATATAAAATTGTGATTGTTTGCTATATTTTGAGCTATAAACCCTTGATCTATTGTAAGATTTGAAAAGGGGTTTTGACGTATGTTTTTTGAGGTTGTTTCAAGGTGTTGATTTATGTGTTCACAATGGATTTTCTTGCATGATTTCATCTCTATATTGATGGTGTTATACTAGCATTATACACACTCTAAGTATTTGATAAAATGTTCTGATGTTGTTTTTTGACAAATTGAAGATCCAAAGCATGAGATATGATATGATTGACTATATGATGATGAATGAACTTATGTACATGATATACTCTATATAAAAGTATTGCATTAGACCATGCCTAATCTGGAAAGTCTAAGAACCCAGATAATTAAGCTAGGGTTTTGTACTCATCAACCAAGGAAAGGGTTCGTACTTCTCCACCTAGGTGATGGGGCGACATTATCACTAACTGAGATGGGAGTTTTTACTCATCAACCAAAGGAACGGTTTGTACTTCTCCACCTAGGTGATGGGGTAACATTATCACCAACTGAGTGAAGGGTTAGTACTTCACCACCTAAGTAATGGGGCGACATCATTACTAACCTACCAAAGGGTTTGTACTTCAGAAATATAGCTTGGTCTATTCTACACATATGATATCCTATATGAGCATGAGTCACTTAAGCATGTTTTACTTGAGCATTGATCATACATGTCATAGTCTATATTATGCCTATTGCTTAATATTATGCATTTTGATTATGATGCTTATCTATTATTACATTGCGTCCTACATACTTAGTACATTTAAGTGTACTAACATATACTCTATGCCTACATGATATAACCATGTAGGAACCGATGCCCAAGTTGATCCTCCTCCTCCACGTGGCTAGTTTGATGGCATTCAAGCTAGTTGGTGAGTCCTCCACTTTGGGGACCTAGTCTACATTTCTTCTATTATGTATTGAGACACTCATCTTTATTGTTTATTTTGACTATGAGGGTGAACCCAGTTACTTTGTCTTGGCCCTCGTTCTTATCTATGTTTTAGAGGTGTTTGTTGGACATGCTATATATCTATGATATGAGTTTATTTCTTGTATTTTGACCATGATATTGTGCAAACTTTTCCCTTAGCCTTCGTTTCCCCATTCTTTTATCTTTGATAATTGATTTATTGTTTCTACGACCAAGGATGTGTAAGAATGCTTTATGAGGCTTTCTTGGGGTCCCTTTGGGTTCTCCTTGTGCTGTGTCACATCTAAACCCTAGGCTTGGGTCATGACAGAGGGAGTTAAGCTTGCTACTTATTATCTCAAGGATGTGGCCAATGTTTAGTACAATTAGTGGGAGGAGAGTCAGTGTACTGATACTGAGCCCGCAATTTGTGATATGTTTGAGAGTGCCTTCCTTGATCACTTATTTCCACAGGAGTTGAGAGAGACAAAAGTTGAAAAGTTCATGAATCTCAAATAAGAGGGTCTGACTGTTAAAGATTATAGCTTAAAATTCATCCTGTTATCCAGGTGTGCCCCAGAGATAGTCCAGGATATGAGAGCAAGGATGAGAAAGTTTGTATCTAGGTTGGATAGACATGTGAAGAAGAAGTGCAAGGCGGGGTTGCTGATTCTAGGTATGGATATCCCCAAGATGATGGTTTATGCCTAGCAAACTGATAAGGATAAGAAGAATGACAAAGAAGAACATCTGAGTAAGAAGGCCAAGTCGGCAGAGCCAGAACCTATACAGACTAAGTAGGGTAAGGGAGATAGGTCCTACTTCAAAAAGACGTCCTCTAACTATGCACCATCTTCAGCCAATGCGCCAGCCCCAAGCCATAGGTATGATTAGAAGTCCCAAGGTCAGTCAAACATTAGGGCACAGGGTGCACAGTCTCAAAGCAAGTGTGACCCTTGGCTCTATAGGGAAGAGACATTATGGAAAATATAGCAAGATGAACTTGGGAGAATGTAGAGATGGAGGGAATGGTTTTTATAAGTGTGGCCAACTCGACTATTTTTAGAGGGAGTGTTTGATGTGGGGTACTAAGGCCCACTTCTCTACCATAACATCATTAGCAAGGGGTAACTAGAGAGGTACTACACCAGGGGCAGGCAGTGGGACAAACTGTCTATATGCAATAGGGAATCGATAGGAGCAAGGGGCAAAAATCAGATGCTGTGATAGGTATGCATCAAGTGTTTACCTTTCCTTGCTATGCTTTACTTTATCCGGGTGCAACTTGTTCCTTTGTGACGCCATGTGTGGCTGGTAGATTTGAGATCCTTCCTTAGTATTTGCTTGAATTATTCTCTATTTCTACTCCTATTGGTGAGTCCATTCAATATGAAAGAATCTATAGAGATTGTGTGGTGTCCATCTATCATAAGGATACTCTTGTTAATTTGATTGAGTTAGAGATGGTCTATTTTGACATAATCCTTGTTATGGACTGGCTTCACACCTATTATGAATATGTTGATTGCAGAACCTAGACTGTCAAATTTCAATTTTCAAATGAGCCTGTTATTGAGTGGAAGGGCAATTCTGCTGCGCCAAATGGTAGGTTTATTTCTTATGTCAAAGCCAGAAGATTGATATTTAAGGGATGTATCTATCACCTCGTGTGAAATGATTTAGGTATGATAATGTTGAGTTCCCTACTCTTGAGTCTATCCCTATTGTGAGTAGTTCTCTGATATATTTCTTGAGGATCTGCCCAAAGTCTCTCCAGATAAAGAGATCAACTTCAAAATTGATGTACTTTTTGACACCTCGCCTATTTCTATTCTGCCATATAGAATGGCCCCAACAGAGTTGAAAGAGTTGAAGGAACAATTGAGAGATTTTCTATAGAAAGGATTCATAAGGCCAAGTGTCTCTCCATGGGGCACTCCAGTCTTATTGGTGCAAAAGAAGGATAGTTCTTTGAGGATGTATATGGACTATTGTCAACTAAAAAAAGTGACAATCAAGAATAAATATCCCCTTCTGAGGATTGACGACTTGTTTGACCAACTTCAGGGTGCTACTATTTTCTCTAAGATAGACCTCATATCACCAACTAAAAGTGAGAGAATATGACATCCCGAATATGACTTTTCAAACTTAATATGGTAACTTCAAATTCCTAGTGATGTCCTTTGGGTTGACAAATACACTTGCAACCTTTATGGATCCGATGAACAGAATATTCAGACAGTATCTCGATATTTTGGTGATTGTGTTTATTGATGATATCTTGGTGTACTCTAGAGATGAGGAGGAGCATGTCAATTGCCTTATAATCACTTTGCAAACACTTAGAGATAATGAGTTATATGCAAAGTTTTTGAAGTGTGAGTTTTGGCTCAAATTCGTGGCATTCTAAGGCCATGTGATTTTGGGCGATGGCATTTGAGTGGATATCCAAAAGATTGATGCAGCTAAGAACTGGCGTATACTAGCCTTGCCAACAAATATAAGGAGTTTTCTAGGATTGGTTGGCTAATACTATGGATTTATTGAGAGATTTTCCACTATATCTGCACCGTTGACTAGACTAACCTAAAAGAAGGTCAAGTTTCAATGGTTGGATGATTATGGGAGAAATTTCCAGAAGCTGAAGATGAGGGTGACTACTGCGTTGGTGTTGACCTTCCTAGTGGAACTAATGGATTTGTTATTTACTATGATGCTTCAAGAGTGGGATTAGGATGTGTGTTGATGCAAAGAGGGAAAGTTATTGCCTATTCTTCTAGACAACTTTAAGTGCATGAGAAGAATTACCCCACTCATGACTTGGAGTTGGCAAAAGTGGTGTTTGCTCTCAAACTATGGCACAACTACTTGTATGGAGCATATTTTGATGTATTCACAGACCACAAGATCCTACAATACGTCTTCTCCTAGAAAGAGCTTAACTTGAGGTTGAGGAGATGGTTGGAGTTACTTAAAGTCTATGACATGAGCATCCTCTACCATCTAGGTAAAGCTAATGTGGTTGCTGATGCTCTTAGCAGTTGTCCATGGGAAGCACCACCTAAGTGGAGATGGAGAAGAGAGAGTTAACCAAGGAGGTTCATAGACTGGCACGATTGGGAGTTTCATTAGATGAATTAGGCAAAGGAGGAGTTCTTGTGCATAACGACTATGCCTCATCTTTAGTAATGGAGATCCTATTTTATTACAGTTAAAGGAGTATGTGCATAAATAGAAGGTGATAGATTTCTCCAAAGGGGGAGATGGGGTATTCAGGTATCAAGAGAGATTGTGTGTTTCAGATATTGACAACGTTTGAGGGAGGATCATGTAAGAGGCCCACAGTTCCAGCTATTCCATCCACCCAGGATTAACTAAGATATGCCATGACTTAAGAGAAGTTTATTGGTAGAGTAGGATGAAGAAAGACATTGCAGAGTTCATTTCCAAGTGACCAAATTGCCAACAAGTCAAAGTTGAGCACCAAAGGCCATGTGGAGTAGCCTAGAACTTCAAGATTCCTGAGTGAAAATGGGAGATAATCAATATAAACTATGTTACAGGCTTATCGAGGTCCTACAGAATAAACTATGTCACAGGCTTATCGAGGTCCCACAGACAGCATGATTCCTTTTTGGTGATAGTTGATCCGATGACAAAATCTGCACATTTTTTGGCAGTTAAGATGACTAACACTGTAAAGGACTATGCCTATGTATACATAAAAGAGATTATTGGACTGTATGGAGTCCCTTTGTCTATCATCTCAGATAGAGGAGCCCAATTCATCACCTAGTTTTGGAGGTCTTTTAAGAAGGGTTTGGGTACAAAAGTGCACCTTAGCACTGCTTTTCACCTGCAGATAGATATCTAGGTAGAGCATACTATTCAAGTGTTGGAGGATATATTGAGAGCCTTTATTGACTTTAAAGGTAGTTGGGATGACAACTTGCCTTTAATAGAGTTTGCTTACAACAACAACTTCCATTCGAGCATTTAGATGCCTCATATAAAGCACTCTATAGGAGGAGATGTAGGTTGTCGAATAGATGGTTTGAGGTATGTGAAGTAGAATTGATTAGACCATACTTAGTTCACCAAGCCATGGAGAAGTTGATGACCATTCGAGAAAGGTTGAGGATCGCACAGAGTCGACATAAATCCTATACAGATATTAGAAGATGACACTCAGTTTGAGTTCAATGATTGGGTGTATTTTAAAGTGTCACCCATGAAGGGAGTGATGAGGTTAAGAACTAAAGTAAAGTTGATTCTGTGGTATATTAATCCTTGTTAAATCATAAAAAGAATGTGCAATGTGGCATATGAGTTAGAGCTACCATAAAAACTAGCCACCATCCACCCGGTCTTTCATGTTTCCATGATTAAAAAGTATTTGGGAGATCCACATTTGGTAGTGTTAGTTGAGAGTATTAGAGTAAAAGTTAGTCTGAGTTATGAAGATATCCCTATCCAAATTTTTGATCATTAGGTTCATAAGATAAGAAGCAAATAGATTGCATTTGTCAAGGTATTGTGGAGGAACCAATTCCTAGAAGAATCTAATTGGGAGGCAAAGGCGGATATCAAGGCCAAATACACTCACTTGTTCTGGCCTACTGATGATGAGAGAATTGATGGTAATGATTTTTTTCTCTCTTAATTCTTGAATTCCTATTTCTCTAGTTCCCTTTCCCATTCTGAATTTGATAGACGATAGAGTTCTAGAGTCCGAGTGAGAGTTGATGTGATGTATTGACTGTTTGACTATTTTACTCATTGAGATTCTTGATTAATTGATTACATGAGTGAGATGAGGTCTAGTTTATTGTTAGATTCCATAGGGAGATTCATGCCTTGAACTAAAATCTTAATCTTTCTCTTCATTCAAGGATGAATGATCCCAATGGAGAGATAATATAACACCCTATAATTCCTTCTACCTAATCTAGAGTGGTTGCACATAGGATGCTGAGAAAAGACTGAGAAAAACTATAGAATAAGGGTTCACAAGAGCCATTTATAACTCATAAATAGGTCTACTACTCGTGGAATGGGTCTCGTAAAAACCCAGATGAGTTGGTGAAAATTTCTAAGTTTGAGGTCTATTTTACGGCTCATAGAAGAGGTTTCATGATAAATTCCAGTAACTCAACTTTTAGGATCTCTAGTTCACAAGAGGTAATTTATGACTCATAGAAAAGTTTATGACTCATGGGAGAGTGTCTCATACTAATTTCTAGTAACGCAGATTTTCAAACCCCTCATTTATGAGTGCCAGTCTATGACTCATAGAATGCTCTACAACTCGTAGATGGGGTCTCGTAGATGCAGGCGATAGTTTTAAGAAGGATAATTTTGTCTATTCCTACCCTTTTTAACTTAATCCTTGGATGTTTTGGACTTAATTTAAGTCCTAAATAAGACCCTAAACATATTTCCACCATTCATCACACTTAGGGCTTTCTTAAAAGCACCACAGGAGGAAAAAGAGAAAGAGTTCTTGGTTCTAACATGAGGATCCATTGAATTTTGATTGTTTCTTCTATCTATAGGTATGCAAGGCTTTCCAAAGTGTGGAACCCTATCCATTCACACGCCCAATCCCTTACTTAAGTCAAAATTTGAGAACAAGAGTTAAGTTTTGTATTTTCATCATCCAATTATCGAATTGTGATGATGTATAAGGTACTTGCTGCATTGCATAAATATTGATATGAAATTGAGGTGAAGATTTATACTTGATAGTATGAACCCTAATTTGTATAATTTTATGAAATTTTATACATGTACCGAGTTGAGTTTTGAGTTGATGTTGAATTTATGAGTTGAGAAATATGATCATCATAGGGCATGGAAAGCATAATGAACATGATCAATCATACTACCATGACACTTACTTCCATTACATGATGATGTAAATTTGAATGAGTCTAAATAATTGTTTGAGTCTGAGTTAAATTTGATTGTTTGTATTGATTGAATGAGTTGATGAGTAACTAAGATGAGTTGAGATAAGGCAACCTAACAAGGTTTAGATGTTGATGTGATTGATTGAGCATTTGAGGATTGAGTTGATTGAGCTAAGCATGTTTTAATCTTGGAAGGAGTATCGAGCTGGGAGTGAGTAAATATCTACTTTAACCCAAAAAATTACATTGCCAGTGGAGGATAGTCGTATAGCTCGTTCTGGCAACTTATGTTCCCAAAGTTGACATTTATTATAGATCCAAGAGAGAGTTGATTGTCCTATTTTGTGTCACGACCCAACCCAGGGGCCATGATTAGTGCCAGTTGGGCACCCAGACAAATACTAAACCAGATTTCCATTCACAATAACTAAGGTATTTCACGATATTTCGGCAGAGTTTCGTCTGTTTTACTGACTAGCTGCACCTGCAAATAGCAAACCCAACAATAACAAACATCACTGTATATATACATATACGGACCGACAAGGTCACCGCTGCGGTAGAACCGCCCAACAAATGTATCATACAAACGAAATCATACCAACATAGTTCCCACACCCACATGTATCCACAGACCTCTAAACACACAACTGAATCATAGGACGGGACAGGGCCCCATCATACCCTCAAACATATAAAAATGCAAAATATAGAAAGTACGTGTACAAGTATATACCAAACGATCTGCTCCTGATGCAAGACAGCACTTCAACGGTAGGCGGAGATCCTAAGAAGACGGCTCTCAACCTATTCGTCTGTACCTGCAGGCATGAATACAACCCCCCCGAAGGAAAGGGTAAGTACAAAAAACGTACCAAATATGTAAAGTAGAAAGTACGAAATATAAGTGAGAGTAATAGTCTAAACAAAAAAATATAGAAGTCAAACCTGTATGCAAACATCAAAACATTCCTTTATTTAAACACCAACATAATGCATATCGGAGTGGAACGATGGCGACCTCTAAACTCATGCCATACCATAGCTTAACACCAGAAATTTCAAATCTCGCCAACTCCAACACACGTCCTAACTGTAGCCCAAGTGAGCCGAGGCGAACAGCGGCTAAGCACTCATGTCATAGGATAGGTGAACCAGGGATACGACGCCAAGCGTTCACATATAGTAATGCACAAGGTCATTATGACCGTTTATATAGCCGAGGCGACGGTGCCACGCACTCCCGTGAGCCAGGGCGAACTCAGCCCAGAACTCACACGTCATGAAGCCATCCCAAGCCTAGCTCCTTATGTCTCCAAGCTAAGCAAAGTCGGCCCGTGGGCTAACCGACCCGCCGTATCCAACCTACTTCAGAATATATATACATATATACATATAATTATACATACGCACAAGATAACCAACCCGAGAACTGGTGATTGGGGCAAAAGAGAACGAATAGAGTCGTGAGAATCATACGCATAAAACATGTTTCAAAAACTTAGTAACATGAAAAATGTTCACTTTTGAAATCAAGTAGTTATTCTTTTATGAGA
>JAOTQJ010039989.1:0-15244 GCA_025642045.1 Solanum sejunctum
TGTCACTAAATGTCCAACTTATGACAAACTTATTTATTTCGTGACAAAAATATTTGTCTTGAAAAGTTAAATTTAATCGTTGCTAAAATTTACCTTTAGCGACAAAAAACTTGCAAACACTGATGGAATCAAATTATTTCATATTGATACTAGATTTAATATGCCCGTGCAAGCACAGACCCAATAAATTGAAATTATATATATGTAGTAAAACTCATTCTTTCAGAAATGTTGGGTCATAAGTTCCAAACGAAACTTAAAATTGGCAAAAAAAAATTACTTTAAGCCAGAAAAAAATAAAATAAGAAAATTAAGAATGTACATTATAAAAAATTATTTATAGGTACAACTTGAATAATTCAAGTTCGTTGGGTTATCATATTTCATGACAGACTGCATATAGACAACATTCCATACCAACAGTTCCATGACTTGAACAAAATTCAAGATTTTCAACTGCATAATAAGAGATAGGCCAATAATAAATTTTCTTAAGATAGTCATTAGTAGCTTACATAAAATGCCAGGCTAATTGTGCTTCTGGATACCCAAGTTACCTTGAGAAGCCGTACTACTCTTCTTCTGTTTCTCTTTTAGAGCTCTTAGCTTCATCATAGTCTGCCTTTCCACTAAAGTTGAAAGGGTCCCATAACACTTCCACTCTTTCATTGTGTCAAGTCCTGAGTTTACACCCTAGGAATGGTCAGCACCCAGAATAATTTTTGATTCTAAGTGAACCACTTGGCATGAGTACTTACTTAGCAGAAGACTAAAATAATAAGTGAAAGACATAGATATAATAATTTAAAAATAATAGAATGTGTGAATAAACTGAATAGAGAAATATCTTAAAATATGTCAGCAACAGCTAAAAAAGAAGATCTGAAACACTTGTCACATAGTCTAGGGAACTTCTAGCTAGAATAATCTATAGCAACTACCGGGATAGGCCTATGGTAGCCACAACGGAAAGAAATACTTAAAGGGAAATATAGATAAAAACTTCAAAAGCCTTCGACTAATAAGATGCCTCACTAATAGCTGGATGAATGTCTGGTACTCAACGGAGCGCCTGTTGAGGGACTCTGTCACCTGCATATGCATTATAAAATGATACAGGTCCTAAGGACTTCTGATCGTGAAATGTACATTTTGTAAAATAGCCAAAACGGAAAGTCAGGATAAGGTTATGTGTTCAAAGTTCCTAAAACATATCTCAAAATAAAGTAGCATAAGTAATAAATGCAGTACGTAATGAAATTAGAACATATGTTTAAAGTTTGTATGCAAAATTGACTTGCTTTAACTTGGGGAGTTTCTCTAATCGACAATCACCACTATGAGCATTCATAAGGATACACAATCTTACCCACGCTGCCAGAGCCATCCCATACTTTGCCGGAGTAAGGAACGAAAACTAGGGGAGTGGATCCATCCCACTCTAGGACATATCAATGGCAAGAAGGAGTTGTACTTTTTGTATAATCCTATCCTATGTTGGCTATGTAGTTTATGAGTTCAAGTTATTATTACTCTCACTTATATTGGTGCTCAATATTACTCCCAAAATATCTTTTATAATGCTCATTACTTAAAGAGTAAGAGTTCTCAAACTGTCTCTTTGATCTTTTGGGACTTATCCCAACTTAGCTATTCTTAAATTTTTATCAACTTGTTTCTTTCTTTGATTGAAAATGGTATCGTTACAAGTATCTCAAAAACATAACTGTGTTGCTCAGCTATCTTATAAACACAATGTTTTAAATACTTCTTATACTTAACTCAAACTGTGAACTTTATAACTTTTCAAGAAATAGATATAGGATTCACATAATTTCAACCATAGTTGTAAATCTTGTCTCAATATCTTAATGTAATAATAAAATAAACAAGAGTCATGTTCCTTATCAAGAAAGTATACATGAACAGTATTTTGATGAAGTTTGCTAGTAATGGCGAAAACTTTGATCTCAACTTGTAATTGTGATCTTTAGTGGAAGCCAGTGATTAAAGATTCTAAAGTAATAGTGGAATAACTTTTGGAGGGCCTTACATACTTTGGGAATCATCTTCTTGGAAGAATTGGGGAGAATTATTGACAGCCTTGAATTTACCTTTTGAATAAACACTTGAATTCTTGGAAAGTTTTAATGTTAATGTGGTAGATAGTATATTTTAGGGTGTGATCGGGTGAAAACCAACGTACTTTAGGCTTAAGAAGGGTGAGAAAACTCAGAACTTCCCCTTCTTAGAATAAAAGAAGAAAATTTCACCCCATACAACATGTCTGTGTCGTGCCTAGGGCGTGGACATGTCCATCTTGCTAAAATTAGTGATTTCCAATTTCCCATCCAAAATTAAAAAAATATTTAAGCATGAGTCAGCATCCTAGGTGCATCATTCCCTGGGCATACACCCTCACTATCCTAGAATTAATAATTAAAAGTTATTTTCAAACCCAGTTGCTCTAAACTCGGGCCAAGACCATTTTTTAACTCAATTGATCGTGCTGATTACAAATTCGGTCTCATATTCACAAACGGAGCATTGGAAGACGCATTATGCGCATGTGTCCTTTCTAGGGGTACTTTGGTACTCATTGGGTGTCACACATTAGAACCTCTATGTCCAATCACCAATTTTCAAACTTGAAGTATCACTTTGTAGTGTCCAAATCTTCACATTGTAGCATTATAGGCAAGAGGTCAGAAGTCAAGTACTAGAAAGATAATTGTTTACACTTTTTGATGCATTTATTAAAAAATAAAGTTGGTGGAAACATGCTTAAAAACTTAACCAAGGAAAAATTTCCCTCATAGTCCTGCAAATGTAAGGAAAATAATTAAACTCCCATTTCCTTCCGAACAGGGTATACCAGAGAATTTATTTCCCTGCACTTTATTTCTTTATTTAACTGTAAGTTTCTCAAGAACCATTTTCCTCAACTTCATAAACATTTGATTGAATCCATAAAGGAGTTTTATACTTATCAGTCATCAAGGAGTTCTATACTAGTCACTAAAGCAGTACCACTGATTCAACATTAACAACACAAATACATAATACCAAACTAATGTAATCATAATACATGTTAGTAAACAAATTTAAAGAAGATGAATTGTCAAGATCCAAGCATAGGTCCTAGACGTGACACAACGAATGGGAACCCAAAGAGACCCAAAACAAGCCTCTTAACATATCATCACACATCCTTGGTCGCGAAGCGAGTAAATGATATAACAGAATTACAAATAGGGACAAAGGGAGTAAAGGAAGGCTTTTATAGCATAAATAACAAACAAAAAAGTTAAGACTCGAACATAGATACCAATATGTCAAACAACACCTCTACTACATAGATAAGAGCGGGGGCCAAGATAAGCAACCGGGCTTACCCTCATAGTCAAAAGTATACAATAGAGTAAAGAGAGTCTTAATACATAGCATGATATCCAAATCATTGTCCCCGGATTTTAGGACTCACCAACTAGCTTTGAATGGAAGTACTACCCATGAGGAGGAAGATGATCAATCGGTGCCATGGTCCCTACATGTTGACATCATATAGGCATCGAGTATGCATTAGTACATTTAAATGTACTAAGTATGTAGGGTGCAACGCAATAAGAGATAAACGAAATAATCAAAATGCATAACATAGGCAATGAATAAGTATATAGCAATATGGCATGCATGGAGGTTGCTTGGAGTAAATCATGCTTTCATACAACATAATACATGTGTAAGGAGAGACCATCAATGTAGAATATCTAAGGCCTACCACCTCCTTGGAGAGTAGAATGAGGTACAAACCTCTCAATTAGTTGATGGGGTACAAACCCCCATCATGGTTAATGAGAGACAAACCCCTTAACATGGTTGCAAGGGACTACCACCTCTCGAGTGTGGAAATCAAGGTATAAACCCCTTGTCATGGTTACTCGGGCTTACAACCCCTCGAGTAAGGCTTGGTCAATTCCCAACACCATAGATATAATACCATATACATACATTCCTTTTATCGTCATATAGTCATTCAACTCATAAGACATTCATTGAACCTTCAATTCCTCAAGAAATCATAACTGGATATTTTATCAAATACTTGGTGGGTGTGTAGTGTTAGCATAACATCATGTAATTCTAGAGTGAAAACATGCAAGAAAATTCAATGTAAAACATCCCATCAATACTTGTTAACACCCTCAAAAAATTTACATCAAACCTTTTTATCAAATCACATAATGGATCTTAGATTCATAGCTCAAAATATGCTTAGATAATCACAAGTTTGTGGAATCACAACATAGTTTTATAGGCAATTCCATAATATGTAATACCCATAAGTAAATAAACTTAGAATCATGCATTTTGGGTAAAAAAAAGGGATTTAGGCACCAAGGGTGGAAGGACCCATTGGTTGAAACCCACATACCTCAGACCTTGAGTTCCTTGGAATTGAGCTTGGGAAGAATGGAAGCTTGGAAGTGGGTCTTAGAATCCAAACTTATTCTTCAGTTTCCTTGAATTTGGATTGGGGTCTTGATGGAGTCTCTTGAGAGAATTTTAGAGTGTGTTTGACATGAGAGTGATGAGTTTGATCCTCTAGAATGGGGTTTAGGTCTTTTGAGCATTGGAAGTCTAAAAGGTTATTAGAGTAATTAAAATGTATGAAAAAGCCATTAGTAAATAGGTTGAAAAATTGGCTAAGTGTTGCCCCACTGAGGACTCCATGAGACATGTGGAGTGCCCATGTTAAGGTACTTAGTCAAAAATATGACGTTGGAACACTTTCGGAAAAAGAAGTCTCATCACCTCCATGGGTCGTGTGAAGCCATGGGTCTGTGTGGAGGTTAGTGGTGGAATACTTGGTGCAAGTAAATGTTGACCAAAGCCCCATGCCAATGGCCATGACTAATGGTGTATTCCATGAATCGTGGGAATGGCTGTGGCTCAACACTTAGTCCCAAAACTCTCCTCATGCCTACTAACCCCTCTTGTTGACCTCCATGACCCATGCCACTGGCCATGCCCCATTACTTATACAAACAATGGCTTTTCCCAGCTCCATACATATCACATGACCCGTACAAGCCACTACTACCCATATAGGTGCCCGTGGGGCTTCACTTCATGGGAGGGTCTCACGAATATGATCATAACTACTTTATCCCAACTCAGAATGAGGTGAAACCAAGTGCGTTGGAAATCTAACTCAAAGTGATTTTCAGTTGATATGTCATAGGCCATCCAGTTCTAAGTATGCTAAAAGTTATGGTCGTTTAAAATTGAGCCTTGCATGAACCATCACCTAAAACTCAACTCGTTGGGAAGTCTTGAAGTTGTCTAAGTACTAGAATCTCCCATGAATCTAATACAACCCAAACCTAACCAAATGAGTCTTAAAACATGGGTATATAAGAGCATGGAGTTATGGGGTGTCGCAATATCTTCCCCTTTGGAACATTTATCCCCGAATGTCAAAGAAACGTACACAAGGAAAGTAGTCATTAAAAGTTTAGCCCAAACATGGATGCAACAATGCACTTAAACATGATTTTTACGAAAATCTCAACATGAACATCAAAATTACCATAATCTTATCAATATAAACGTGAAAGCATGCAAATGACATAAGAGCCAAAACATAAGATTTGAAATCACATAAGGGAACTTAATTAGTACCTTAGTCTTGAGTGGAATGGGTTTTAGAAAATAACCTCTCTACCTGTATATGGTAGTGGAAAGTTTTGTGTACATTCTACCCTCCCCAGACCCCACTAGTGGGATTTCACTGGGTATGTTGTTGTTGTAGTCTTGAGTGGAATGGAAGAGATAGGGATATTGCTTCTGCATGTCTACCTCGGCCTCTTATGTAGCAGTTTTAACTTGTTGGTTCCTCTAAAGGACCTTAATGGAGGCCTCATCCTTATTCCTCAACCTTCTTACTTGCCTATCCAAAATCTCAATTGAGGCTTCTTCATAAGTCAAATTGTCTTTCTCAACATCAAGAGGCATAATAGCACTAGGATCACCCACACATTTCCTCAACATAGATACATAAAACACCAGATGAACCATATATATTTCACTAGGCAACTCCAATTCTACCTTGCCAACCCTTCTCATCACCTTATAAGGACCAACATATCTTAGACTCAACTTACCTTTTTTACCAAAACAAACCACACCCTTCATAGGTGAAACCTTCAAATAGACCCAATCACCAACTCTAAATTCGAGGTCTCTTCTCCTCATTTTGGCATACGATTTTTGATGACTTCAGATTGTTCTCAACCTTTACCTAATTAACCTCATCATCTCTATAGCCTCTAAAACTAGATCCGGACCCAATAGTGCCGCTTCCACTACCTTAAACCATCCAACTGATAACCTACAATGCCTATTGCAAAAGGGCCTCAAAAGGAGCCATATCAATGCTAAATTAAGAGCTATTATTATAGGGAAACTCAATCAGTGGAAGATGATCATCCCAACCACCCTTAAACTCTAGCACACAAGTTGTAAGCATGTCCTAAAGAGTTTGGATTGTTCTTTTGGCTTGGCCATCCATTTGAGGGTGAAAGGCCGTACTAAGCTTTATCTTGGTACCAACACCTCTTTGGAAGGACCTCTAAAAGTGAGAAGTGAATTGAGCACAACGATCCGATATGATAGAGAAGTGCACCCCATGCAATCTAACTAACTCATGAATGTACAACTTAGCATAATCTTTGGCACCATATGTAGTCTTAACGAGTAGAAAATGAGCCAATTTCTTTATCCTATCAATCATAACCCAAATGAAATCAAAACCTTTTCTAGTATTAGGCAACCCAACCACAAAATCCATGTTAATTTCCTCCCACTTCCAAGTAGCAATATCTATATCTTGGGCTAGGCCACCCGACCTTTGTTATTCGGCTTTGACTTGCTGGCAACTATGGCAACTGGATACATATTTGGCAATGTCTTTCTTCATATCTCCCTACCAAAACACATCCCTCAAATCTCTATATATGTTGGTAGAGCCGCGGTGAATAGAATAAGAAAAATTATGAGCCTCATCAAGAATCCTCTCTCTCAAACCATCCACACAAGGCACACACAACTTACCTTGGTACCTAAGGGCACCATCTCCCCCTTGGGATAAAACCTCTACCATCCCATAACTAACTAAGGACTTCAATTCTAATAAGGAGAGATCAAGGTCTTGTTTTGCTTTTACCTCATCAACCAAAGAATATTTTGAACAATCATCAACAATAACACCATCATTATCAACCTCTTCCAACCTAACACCTAATATAGTCAACCGATATACCTCTCTAGCCACCTCTTTGCCACTACCATCAACAAGACCTAGGCTATGCATCGACACCCTACTCAAAGCATCGACCACACTATTAGCCTTATTAGGATGATAATGCACACTCATGTCATAATCCTTAAAAAGTTCTAACCACCGTCTTTGCCTCAAATTGAGATATTTTTTATGTGAAGACATATTGGAGATTCTTATGATCACTAAACACATCAACCTGTACTCTGTGCCAATAATGACACCAAATCTTTAATGCAAATACCACAGCGGCCAATTCAAGATCATGAGAAGGATAGTTCTTTTCATGCACTTTGACTTGCCTAGAAGCATAGCTATCACCTTACCATTTTGCATGAAAACACAGCACAAACAAAGCCTTGAAGCATCACAGTACTCAACAAACCCTTTTAGCCCTTTCGATAGAGACAATATAGGGGTAACACTAGCTTATCTTTCAATGTTTGAAACTTTTTTCACACTCATCGGATCACTCAAACTTAGCCTTCTTTTGGGTCAACTTGGTCAAAAGTGAAGCAATAGAGGAGAATCAATTCACAAACCTTCGGTAAGAACCCACTAAGCCCAAGAAGCTCCTAATATTCGATGGGTTCAATGGTCTAGGACAATTCCTAATCACTTCCATCTTTTTAGGATACACCTTAATACCATGCCCCGACACCACATGGCCTAGAAAGGCCACCTCTTTTAACCAAAATTCATATTTTTCATACTTGCCATACAAATTCTCTTCCCTCAATCTTTCACTACCCTCAAATGACCTACATGATCCTCCTCTCTATGAGGATAGATCAAAATATCATTGATGAAAACCATAACAAAATAGTCAAGATAGTCTTTAAAGATCCTATTTATAAGATCCACGAAGATGACCTATGTATTGGTCAACCCAAAAGACATCACGACAAATTCATAATGCCTATACCTAGTCCATAAGGTCATGTTGGGAATATCACATTCCCTCACCTTTACTTGATGATACCCAGATTGAAGATCAATATTGGAGAAGTGACTACCCACTTGTAATTGGTCAAACAAATCATCAGTCCTTGGAGAAGGATACTTATTCTTTATGACCTTATTAAGTTGTCGATAGTCAGTACATATTCTAAAATATCTATCTTCCTTCTTCACAAATAACACTGTTGCACCCCAAGGTGATTATCTAGGCCAAATAAAACCCTTCTCCAACAAATTCGTCAATTATCCCTTCAACTCCTTTAAATCTACAGGGGCTATTCGGTAATATGGAATTGAAATTGGTTGGGTATGAGGAAGGAGGTATATTTCAACATCTATTTCCGTTTTGGGAGGAACACTGGGATGGTAACTAGGAAAGACATCATTTGCAATAGGAATCGACTTTACAGGAAGGACTCTGGATTCCACATCCCCAACCCTCACGAGATGATAAAGATACCCCTTAGAAATTAACTTATGGGTTTTTAATTCAAGAGATGAACCTACCTTTGACCACCACATCATGACTCTCCCACTCAAGGAGAGGTTCATTTTGTAATTGGAATTTGACCCTATGGGTTCCACAATCAATAGAGGCATAATATGCATACGACTAATCCATCCTAAGAATAACAACAAAATTAACCATATCTAACTCAACAAGATCACAAGGCAATATTTTATGCAAGATATAAACGAGACAATTTCTATAAACCTTTCTAGCAACAATAGATGCACTAGTATAGGCAAGACAATATGAAATGACATCAACTCATCCGTTACTTAATCTCATCTTGGGATAAGGATTAGGACCATATCACCTAACCATCAACCAAGACTTATACAATCACATCAACATCAGAGTACTATTGATATGGAACCTTTCTGGGAGATTCTCTAACCGACAACCATCACCTATGAGCCGGTGATGATACAACAAAGAGATGTCATTGCCACATCTATCCAGTACCTTGATAGGATAAGGGACTAGTCTATCAGTGGATCTGACAATTTGTCAAGACCTCTTTTGGGACAAAGAAAATATCTATTTTCACGGTTCAATGTTCTCCTACACAAGTCATGTAGTTAATGAGTGTGATTCAGACTCACTCTTACCTATTTTGTACTCAATACCTTCCCATGGTTCAACATGCTCATAAACTATCCATCAATCAAGAATTTCTATCAATTAGTATATTTGGACAAGAAACCTCGACTCATCTCATCATCTATCAACTCAAAGAGTAGGATCATTCTTTCAAGATCAAATTCGACCTCTTAAGGACTCCAAAGGTCTCACCCTCAATCAATACCATAATCATTATCATCAATAGACTCAACATATGACTCAATCCACAACATAAGCACACATACATCACTAAGGCTCTAGAGATCAACCCCTATGTGCATTCTTGTAATCATTGACAAAGAAATCACGTAGGGTTTATACAATAATTCACATAAATCATTTAAAGAAATATCTCAAGGTATGATGATCATCAATTCAAGAAAATATGTGTAAAATAAAAATAGTTTTCAAAAAAATACATAGGAATTTTGCAAACCAAACTCGTCACCTTCAATTATTTACTCTCTACATTCGAAGGGGGCTCATAGGGAGAACAATTTCATGTTTTGAGTAGCCTTTACATACTTGGAGTGAAGATTGTCTTAATCTTCTTCAAGAACTTGACCTTGAATCCTGCAGCTTCAAGCCCTCTCTGCTTTCTCTCTCAGGAATATGCACATAGAACTAGGAAATAATGAGTTTTGAAACCATTCGTACGAACACAGTAACTTTCAACATGTTTTTGAGATTTAAGATAGGGTGGGGAATAATCAAAAGGCTCTTCCCGTAATTAAAAGAAAGTTTCCATGAACTTTTCACTTGTCCACGATGCTCCATGGGCTAGGGATAGTTTATTGTTTCTAAAAATTCCTTTGAATGAATTTTAAACTTCCTATCAAAAATTTTGAAAAAAAACATAAGTATAGGACCGTGTCCCAGGTGCACACTCTCACTATCCCAGAATTAATTAGAAAAAATTATTTTTCAATTTAGTTACTCAAAAATTGGGTCGAGGCCATTCTCCATTCCATTTGTCGTGCTGGTCATAAATCAGGTGTCGAATTTTCCATCGGAGCTTTGAAAGACGATTTATGTGCACGATTATATTCTAGGGGTATTTTGGTAATTTCATAGGGTGGTACATTATCGCCCCCTTGGGATCATTCATCCTATAATGATGAGTATATATGGAAATAAAGCATGATTAGGCCTAGGACTCGCTTCAATACCTCACTCGGCAACTCAAACTCTCGACTGTCATTAATCCCTATAAACTCTACTCAAACTCCAGAATAAACACATCGATTCAAGAATGGAAGCTTCAATCAAGTTGAGTATAGGAATATTATCTTCAATATCCTCGCCATCAGCTACGGCCAGAACACCAAAGCTCAAACAATTTGAATAGTTCGAACACTATGACAATTGGGTTTTCGAACTCAGAAAGAAAGTCATCAACTCTAATTGAGAATGGGACTATCAAGATATATAAGTATCTATAGATAACTCTTAAGCTTAGAACCTCATCTCCACCTTTCTCCACTTCATAGCATTGCACCTCATCAATTTTAAGGTATATAGTGTCTTACTCAAATCTCGACCTAATCACATCCTTTTATTCTATTCAAGATTAGTTCTCGTCCTCATGGCACTTTTCCTACAATAGTAATACATTATAATGCTAACCTTCAACTCAAGCTCTATACTTTCTTGAGGATTTCTGCTTATCGAATACTACTCCTTCTCACTACCCTAACACGTCTACATGAAACACTAACCAAAAGTCGTTTATTGCCTTCTCCAACCATTTATATAGTAACATCCACCCATTCAATCTTGTTACTCTTCAACTATGTCTCAAGATTTCCAATCCTACTTGCCACTTTTACCCTTACCATTCAATGAGCTCTCACTCAAAGTCACATCAACACACTCTTACGTATCCACTGCATGTCATAGGGTGTCATCCCTCTCCCCCTCTCTATTTCTATCTCACATGATACAAGGTTAATCCCATATTGCAAAAAGGATACATCTATTCCTCCTCATCTCCTTACTCCCAGTCTATTACTATCAACATAACAATTTGGACTTGGGGGAACTCATCATCTCCCCCTTTGGTGAAAACTCAATTACTACCTTTCTATGTGGGGTAAGCACAAATACCATCAAGAACTCAAATACTCAGATGATTGAATACTCATTCTCAAGAATAGACTTCAAACATAATGTCTAGAGTTTAAACTCCACCTCTAACATCATAATTAGGCACGAATACTATCATGGACTTGCATACTCAAGTACGCATAGGCTTAAAAAATATTGACTCAAAGATAGGAACTCAAATCCATTATCACAATTTAGGGTTACTCCTCTTCTCTCATCACCTCTAACTCATACACTACCATCAATAATGGCATAACAAGTTGAAGGCTAGTGCAAGCATAAGATGACATCAAAATTAAGAACTCGTACTCTCTCTCATCGACCACCACTCTTTTACTATCATCAATACTTCCAGCATGACTAAAAACCTAGATTTACTCAAAGATCTTAGGATGAGAAATCATTAGCATGACTCAAATGAGAAATCTTATTTGAGGGCATTCGTAGTGAAGTATGATCTCCCCAATCTATTAAGACTTACTCTAATTTCACAGAACTATGTGTAGTGAAAAACTTAGGTCACCTTTCATTCAACAATAACTCACCTACTAACTCTAAAATCACTATCCGGAGTGGAAGGATGGATTATTAGAAAGACTTGGAGTGAAAGATCATGAGAACAATACATTCAAGGGATTTAGCAAGAGAGCATTATTAATGTGATACAACCTCATTTGACCACTGGGACCTATCGCGAATTGATGGGATTAGATATGTTGCAAAACTCCAATTAGCATCTTGTATGACAAAAGGTTAGGAATTCTGAGATTTTTGTGAGATAAAGTACAACTGTCAGTCCTTGTCCTCAGGGATCATCATGAACATAAATCCACATCGGGTATATGGGTTCATCCAGAGGCATGGCGCTCATATGCAAGACGGGAATTAGGCATCTCTTCAACCAGCTCTACAAAATATAAGGTACTAAAAAACATCAACATCTTATTCTAGTCACTCCTCATTTTCTAAGCTCAAGACTCATTCTGGTTTAATAACTCCTTATCTCCCCTTTATCTCAAAGGTACACTTTTTAACTTTAGAAAACGTCTCCTTTTACTAAGCTATAGGTAGAGTTCACTACACTGTTTGTGGTATCACCATATATGAGAACCCCTCAAATTCTCTTGTTATGCTATACTCAAATATATGAAATCATCGTTAGGACCTTTCCTTAGGATACAATGCTTAGCTTTCCTCTAGATCTGTGGGCATCTCTCTATACTTTCGGCTCTAATTGGTATGCATAATCACCCTCCATTACTCATATAATCTAACCTTTTTGTTAATCCACTAAAATTCAACTCCTAAGCATCCAATATATGTGACTAAGAAAGTCTTGGATTACATGACAAAGCTCATCATTGCTCATACATAAATCCTCATCGACCTCATCACTAGGTTCGCCAAGAATCGCTTACACCCGCTCACTCTTACACTAACAACTCAAACATACTATCTCGCTTCTTATATAAAATATAACTTAAAGCTTCCTACCATTCTACATAGTGAATGCACCTCTTAAGCCTCTTCTTACCAAGTGTCCCATCCTTAATTTTACTATCTCCATCTAATGAATACCTCCACCATACTCGTAGCATCTCACTTGTTAAAGGTTGACATCTTAACATTGAATCACCTACTACAGCAAGATACTTGGAACAAATCTCCCACTAAAACTATCACTATCATAGTTACCTTATCTCCCTCCTCATATCAATCCCCAAGATTCAAGCTTAGGTCTTAATGCTAATATGTGCATTGTATGCTTCTCGAATATTACACCTATCTATGACTACTAGGTAACTATTTAGGACCCTAGGACTACTAAAGTGCCATAGAGAATACTTGATCCACATCCTGTCTTCACAACTTGTGTACCATTTATCCACTAGTATATCTCATTTTATTATCTAGATAGGCCTGTCATTGATTGAATGTCATCATACTCTCTCATCGAAGTCACAAGCCTAATTTGGGTCGATTAGCTCAGAAGTACTCTATCTCCCTGAATTAATATCTATACCTCACCCTCACCAAAGGAATATCAAAATACATCAACATTGGCCTATTTTTAGTTTTGAGCACGCTCGAACCTATTCTGACTCTCTCTCTTTCTCTCTCTCTCTCTCTCTCTCTTTATACCTTATCATGATAATCAAAAGGGTACTCACCCATTTTTCATCAAGTTTATGGAATCAACTCATCACTTTTACTTACCTAATAGGTACATAAATCTAACTGAAAGACTAAATCAGCCATCGCTCTTGCTATCTCATCCCTTTCTTTCCATCATTATCCTTCTAACTCTGGGATGATTCAGTTCTACTTAAGTTTTATAAGCCTTCATATCTCACTCTTAGGTGGTAACATTAAACTCTTTATAGACGTAGGTTTCTCTCTCATGGGTAACATCAAAAGTAAGCAAGGGCTCGGATCATACCTTTCACAACATCTTGAGAGATATCTGGTGAACTTTCCTGATCCTCTCTGATGGGTGGTGCTGGTGTAGAAGCTAAGCTCTTTTTGGCCCACCTAGGACATTCTCTTTGAAAGTAACCACTTGGCCACACTTATAACATCCATTGCTCCCTTTATGACATTTTCCCTAATGAATCTTGCCACAAGGTGACTTGCATCGGAGTCCTCAAGTTGCTTGAGTTTGTGACTTAGGTCCATGAGCCCTAAAGCTATTAGGCCCTACTTGAAAGTGACTCATGTTCCTACTCCTCTTCAACTTCTTAAACTCTGGTGGGTTCATCCTCAAGGACTCACAAACTCCAAATGCATTTGGCACCCCCTGCCTCCTTGTGCCATGTCTAACGACTAGTGCCGTCATAGCCTGCGCCATAATTTAGATGGCTTGGAAAAGCTTAGCATTGCTGCTACCAACATGTGGTGGAAGAATAGCATGGAAGGTTGGACATATGGGGTCATGTGCATCTGGGGACCAGATTGTTTGGTACTCTATCTAATTGGACTCCCTTTATCTCCATCGACTCTTTGTAGAAGCATGATCACCACTCTGCTACGCACCGAGCACTAATTAAAAGTGAACTTTCATATAGTGTAACTCTATTTGCAAAATTAAGAATGTGAAGAAAGTGAGATAATTCCTAATGTCATATAGCCTCCATATTTTTGTTAGACCCCATATTACTTAAATTAAGTATAACTATCTAATTGTGAATATTGTTGTGAATGTTGTGCAAGTTAAACTCAGATAATTTTTTTCCGATGCATGATTAGAGTATCGAGTGAATTTGGCGTGCATAATTAATCTTGAGTCAAAAGTCCTCGATTGGATAAAAAAATAGAAAGTTTGGGACCTAATTGATCAATAGGCTAAGATGGACCCCATATGTTGTAATTTTGGAAAGTTGCAAGTCTATAAATAGACCTTACAACAAGAACATTTCTTACTCTTGCAAAATAGAAGACGAAGACGAAGAAGGAGGAGGAGAAGGAGGAGGAGAAGGAGGAGGAGCAGAAGAAGGAGCAAGAGAAGGAGGAGCAGGAGGAGGAGGAGGAGGAGGAGGAGGAGGAAGAGGAGGAGGAGGAGGAGAAGGAGAAGAAGAAGCAGAAGAAGAAGGAGGAGGAGGAGGAAAACAAGTAAGTTTTCAATTCTTGTGATATTATTTCTTAAGTGTTCTAGCTATTAAATGGGGGATTGTGAATTGGAGTTGTGGAAAGTTAGGGAGAAATTAATT